>CAEGAF010192978.1:0-35605 GCA_903067075.1 Micropoecilia bifurca | reverse complement strand
TATTGGTACAAACATTTCCCCTACATGAATTTTTTTTCTTCACATTTTACAAGCACGGTGTATTTTATTTAGATTTTATTCAGATTTTACGTAACAAACCACTTTTGCCTGAATGTTTTTGCTGCAGTTAAAACAACACGTTGGTTCTGCTTTGTGTTGACTAAAAACTGGGAAAGTTACAATCAATCCCTCTCTCTCTTACTTTGCTTAATAGCATTTAACTGTGCAGGTCATGCCTGAAATCCGGATGCGCAGAATCGCGGCTTCGAGTGTAAACTGGGTCACAGAGAGTAAACACTATAAAAATATGCATCATCTGCAGCATTGTTCATTAAAATGGCACACTGTTAATGTATTACAAGGAAATATATACAGCAGGCAGACTCAGTGAGAGCGTTGTATTAGGAAAGGCATTCAGCAAGTAATTCTACTTTCAATACTTTGTGTTTATTTAAAAAAAAAAGGTACGTATTTGCTTTTATACAAGTAAAATAATTAATGATTTTAAAAAGAAGTGAATCTTGATTCTACTTTTCTTTTTTAAGGGGAAAAGTTTTTGCCTTTTTCAGTGGAAGTAAATCAGGAGCTTTGCATATACTGTTCTGAATATAACAAAAAATATGCATATATTGTAAACATTTTAAAGAACATTATTATTTTAAAGCCTTACTGTGCATGTACATACAGGTGGATTATTTTATACCAACAAAGTCACATGGTACCGGTGAGTCTACATGCCATCAGGAGCTCCGTCTCTCTTCTTGCATACAAGTTTCTTAGTGCAGGTGGTTGGTCTCATAATGCTGTTATGCTTGAAGCTGGTAGACTTACATTGTCTCACCTTCAGAGGCTGTGCAAGCTAACTCTTGCACAGGTGTTGTTTATTCTTCAACAGGTAAGTAATTTCTGTTTCTGTCATGTTTTTTGCTAAACTACGAGCTGATTGAACTCAGAAGCTGAGTTTAATCAGCTTCTTTGCTTGTCTGATCACAGCCGTTCTCAGCTTGCTTTTTGTTTTTCCGTGGCTCCACTTGTTTCTGTGCTGCTCTGTTTTATTTCTGGTTCAACCTTGATTTGGAGGAACGGGGGCTGTTAGCTCATAGACGACGTTAGACATCCCAGTTGAAGAATGGGATGATTTGTGCCTCTCCTGTTTGGGGATGGTATCAAACTGCCTTCCTCCAGGGCTGGAGTCCTGCAACTTTAAGATTTGTTCCCTCTCCATCACACATGAAGTGAACGGTGAACCCGTCTCACTAGCATATGGTCAGGCTAGACAGAGCTGTTTCAGCCAGGTGTGCTGAAACAGAGCGATGTCTACTTGCTGGATTCCAGCCTTTGAGGAAACTCTTACTGATTTGGCTGCATTGATACAAGCCTTTGTGTAAAAACATATTTCCTCCCTTACAGATTTTATTTGTTTCTGCTTTTTAGTCATTCGGTTCATCAAGATTTTTCTATCAAACACAAAATCAACCTGAATAAATACAAAATGCAAAATGATTTCATTAAATCTGTCCAAACCAACCTGACCCTGTTGGAGAAAGTAATTGTCCCTTAAACCTGACTGGTTCTCCTGTTGCACACTAAATAATGAGTCAGTGTGGTTTTGTGTTTCTATTATAGAAGACAAGTATGAGAGCATCAAAGACCATTTCCCTCCAGCAGCCATTGCATTGCTCTATCGCCATTGGCTTCCACCATAAATAAATCTTTAAAACTTTGCTCAAATAACAAATTATTCCACCTTGGCTCACTTTTCCCAGCACATAAACAATTATAGAACCATTATCATTTAAGTCTAACATCACAGGTAATGGTTAATTATAAGCTGCCAGATTACTCAAACTAACAAATAAATAATATTTAACCACTACATAATCAGGGACAGAGTTGTGCAGTAACTATATTTCCTCATTTATATTTAATTGAGTGACATTTATGAAAAAAACATACTTTTAGGAGTATTTTCAATGCTCTGTACTTTTTACTTTTACTTAATGTTATTATGAAGTATTGACACTCTTACATTATTAACATTTCTGGAGTCTCTACCCACAAAACAAATATGTTTCAACCAAAGATTTACCAGACAAAAACCAACAGTTTTTGTTAAAGTTTCATAAAGTTTTATATTGAAAGAAATTGATATGGAAATATTTTATTTTGCCTGATTTTATACATTTTTGTTAATTATATGACTTATTGTCACAGTTAAGAATTTCCACTTTAGATTTTGGCCCCTCTGATTATGTAATTTTTAAATATTATATAATTGACCATTTGATAAGTTACTCAGTACTTCAGTAGCATTTTCATAAAATACATTTTTAGTCTTGAGTCATTTCTTAGGTGGCTACTTTTTACTTTTACTTGCTACTCTTACGTGAATACGGCTTTTGGGTTACTCTGCTCTACATCTGCTCAGGGATAAACGGACAACTTTCCCCATAAATAGCAGGAACATCTAGCACACTTAATACATCGCTTTAATTCAGTTACTAATGTATATTTACCTGTTAACACACAGGTATTAGAGCCTTTTCTACCGTTGGCTCGCGGAGTCAAAGTCAAAGTCATTGCGTTCGATATGCCCTCTGGTGGTGAGCGTCTGCAACTACATGCTTACTGCCACCCTCAGTGTAAACATTAGAAATGCAGCTTGATGAATAATTTCCATATTACAACAGAACTGTCTTCAATTTAAACAAAATAAACGAAGCGGTGTAGCTATCTATGTCCAATATCTGTCCTGTTGCTCTCCCTTGGCAGCAAAATCAACCTATTTCAGTTCAGGCCATACAGCATCTCAGTCAGATTAAAGTCCAGATTATGATTGGACTGCTCCAAAACTTTAAGTTGGTTTGTTTCGAGCCATTCCGACTTGAACCTGCTGGCGATCTTCAAGTCCATCTGCAGAACCGCGGTGCTCTTGAACTTCAGATTGCAAACTGGTGGTCAGACATTTGCTTTTCAGGGTCCTGCTAGAGAGCAGAACTCATGCCTCCAGGCCCTGAGGCAGCAAAGCATCTCCGGACCATCACACCACCATGTTTGACTGTTGCTGACGTTCTGGATCTGAAATGCTGCTAATTTTATACCAGATGTAACAGGTACCCACACTTTCCAGACTTTTGTCTCCTCAATCCACATAAGGCTGGAACGATGAGATAAACCTGAATGATGGTTCGTTAGCATCACTCCTGGACAGGATGTTCCTTATAATAAATGAATTACTGAATTAGTGCACCATAAAATGATCAACCTGTACCTGTGCAAGAACATTGAATAAAAACCTGACTTTCTGTCATGTGCCATTTCATCTTCAACTTGTTATGTGACAAAATATTTGCTGGGCTGGAAGAAGCCATATTCTGAAAGCTCAGGTGATGCATTTTCCTCTCTAGAGGCAGAGAGTGAGACAGACAGGGAGAGAGAGAGACGGGAGGTTTTTGTCACGAGCAGTGAGAAAATCCACTAAAGATGCCAGAGGGTCTGTCTGTGAGAAACTGAGAGGAGAACAGCATGTATAATGCCATAAGCTTCATGAATTTTCATCCGTCACCAGCAACTATTCTTTTTGCATACAAAAGCAACACCCTATTCTTATTAATCCAAATGTTAATGCTTGTCCCTTCTGTTGCCTTGGTAATGCACAGTGACACACAAGTGAGTCCAGAAAGCCAAGGTTTCTGTATAAATATATATATATATGTATATATTGCTTTGGGGCTTTAAACAGGCTGGGACCTGATTGGAATTTATTGATTTTACATTTAGAATGGGTTTTTTTTATCAGATAAATGCTTTCTTACTGTTGCAGATACAAACCAGTAACAAACATCTCATCTACTGGTCCGCATCTGACTAGGATGTGGTCCTTGGTTTTATATGCTTGAGCAGTTTGGAGTCATAGTGATTTTTTTTAATGGTAAATGACGCTTATGCCTTAGGGAGTCAGATGAATGTCTTGACTTTTACTGACATTTATTTGAGTAGGTGTTTGGCATGGTAATGATCACAAAAAAATCTGATGGGCAAAGAGATCGCGCAAGGTGGTATTTCAAAAATCCTGCTGCCTCAGTTTATGTCAATAGGTGTACCGAGGAGAGCTCATAAGATCAAAACTCTGCGGTGATAATAATGTGTGGGAATAAGGCAAATCTCGTATATCCTCGGGCATAAAGCCGCCTGCTAGAGTCTGTATACAAATGAGCAGATGTGTAAACTGAACACTCAACTAGTAAAAAATAAAAGCAAGAAAATTAGGACCATTTGCAATTTCTTACTTTGACAAAATGCATTAGAAAATATTTAAATTCACCCGTCCTTTTGGATGCTGCATTCATTTCCAAATGTTATGTTTATTTTGTCTGTTATGACTGTGCTTCTGGGCAGAGTTATTCAGAATAAATTTAAGCTATGCAACATTTATGTCCCACATTTGTTTTTACCAAAGAGGTTCAGGAAGCCCAGCTCTTTCAGTTACCCATCCAACACTCCTGGTGCAGTCCAGTTATCTCGTCCAGAGTCATCAGGGCTAGGCCCATGGTTCTACAGGAGGGGAACCACGGCTGGAACCAGGGCTAGTCTGGAGAACCAGAAGAACCAGGGGCCACTCCATGGACCTCTACCTGCCAAGGGAACTGCCACAGCCGGCCATAAACCCTCCACAGCTTCATCCCTCCCACAGAGGACCATTGAAAATAGCCCAAGAACGGTTTCCTGAGGCAAACATCTTCATCTCAGACATCAACTTTTCCTCAGGTCTACCTCACAGAGAGCAGGGCGTGCTTCAGCGTCTGAACAGCTTCATCACAGGTTTGGAGAATCACATTCCTGCTCTACAAGGCGATAATTTCAGTACAGAAAGAGAGCGTGTTCATTGGACTAACAACACTAAACATTGGAGTGATTATGTAAACTAAACATCCCCACAAGCCCATAGCAACCAGAGGGGTGAGAAGTGTTAATCTGTCCAAAACGTTCCAACAGTTTACCTTACGTAGTAATGGACTTACTGCAGGTTACTAAAGACTTATGGTTTCAATGTAAATATGAAATGCAACAATATCATCACAGTCAAATTAGCTCTTTACTATGCAGATAAATCCACATCAGAGCCTCAGGCTTTCACTCCAAAATCAGATTGGACGCCCCCTATGGGTGAACTTCCACCTCAGACGCTCCCCCTTGTTACTGCTGATCCAGATTTTCTCCTAAATCATTTCCATCCAATTCATATCAAGTCCAACATGAGTTCTGAAGAATTTAAAGCTCTTCAGGAAATTACAGGGAAATAAAGACATCGTCATAAAACCTGCGGACAATATTTACAAGAGAGGTATAGACAAGTCAGTTACACCAAATATTTTTTTTAAAAAAACAGGAAAACAATTGTTTCCGACTGTGATAGTCGGCAGAGTATTTGGATTACTTTTTAGAGCTTTTATCCACCAAGAATAGAAGCTTAACGTTTAAGGAAAATGTTAAATAATTAATTATTCCTGAAGATTCCTTTCTATTTTCACTCGACATCGATAGTCTTTGCACAAATATAGACATTAAGGAAAAGAATTGAGGCAGTGAGAAAGATCTTCAGAGGATATCCAGACAAAAAGATGATCGGAGAAAGAAAGAGATCTTAGCTGTTAGAAATAAACCTCACCGGGAAGGACTCAGTTCAATGGAGAATTTTTTTTCTGCAGAGCAAAAAATTCGCCTTCCTTACGCAAATATGTTTATGTCCCAGAGGGAAACCTCAGCCCTAAAACAATGTTCAAAGAAACCCATACATTGTTTCCGATTTCTGGTGATATTTGGGTGACAGAATATCCGTCATATTCTGAAAAGGATTTTGAAGAGTTTTTAAGGACAATCACAATACCTCAATTAAACTGAAATTGATTATTAATAAGACCTCCATTGATCTTTTAAATATAACCACCTTTAAGACCACATTTTAAACATAGCCACTTTTTGGATATTAAAATATTCTTTAAACCTAGAGATTCGCATGCTTTACTGTTTAAGACAAGTTTTCACCCCAAACATATTTTTGCCGGTATTATTAAATCACCATTATTGCGATTTCATAGTCAGCAGGCTGACTTCAGAGAAGACACTAAAACGTTGTTCTGCGCTTTGGCCAGCAGAGGGTGCTGTCGCGCTTTCCTAAGTAAATGCTTCAAATCATTGTTGGAAACTTCGTTAGGTCATTGATACGTCATCTCTCCTGCCCTTCGTCACCACATTTTCTCAGCCTTCAACCAAATTGATCAAAGTCATTGTAGTGACTATTTGTAGAACAACTCAAAATTCCAAAAAAGTCTAAAACTTACAGGTGAATTTAATTCAAAGAGCCACTTGATGCACTGTGGGTTTCTGGCTGATGTGTTAGTTACAGACTTCACAGGACTCTGCTGCTTCTGTTGCCACTTGTTCTGATTATCTCACCTGTTCATTGACTGATGGACTGAATGGGTGAAGTGACCATCAAAGTAACTGGTAAAAAATATATATATATATCATGTGACCACCCACATGCATAAATCACTTCCTAAAACCTACGTATTTACATTCCAGATGTTCCAACACCTAAACATTGAGCAGTTTTTGGACTGGATCTAAAACCTGACAGGTGTTTTTCTGAAACATAGACATGTCAGATTATTAAACACAGAGGCATCGAGGCTCCTCTCACAGCCAGATTAAGGCTGGATTATTACTTTTGTCTTTCCAAACACTGAATCTTGTCCCATGTTTCCCGTTTGGGCGCAAACATCAGGAACGCTGATGAACGAGACGCTTCGCTGTTGAAAATAAAACCCAACACCAACATGATTCGAGTTAAACTTTATGGCTTTATAATTGGACACATAACCTGCCCGTTGTCGGGACTCCAGAACTCGATCATAACCTTAGATGACATTCAGACAAAAATCAGAATGACTTTCTTTATTGTCATTTCCTGTCCTCTGTGGGACACCGTAGAACTTGAGTCCAAGCAGTAATATTATTTTATCAGTGTAATCAGATTCATTAACAGAAACTAAACCAGAGCTAAACTTAAACCAAGGCCTGAGGGGACATATTCAGCTCAGCCTGTTTCCACTGACAGCATCACTTCAGTGTCCACAGCAGATCATCTGGAGACGTCGGTGCCTCCCTCCCTTTATCCCTCCCAGTGTTTCACTCTTCAAAAAGGGAAAAAGAAAAACACTAAAACATTCATTGTGAAGCTTGAATTGGATCGGTGTCGTTTCAGCAGGACGGGTTCAGTGGAAGACGGTCTGTCTCCAGCGTTTGTCGGCCGTGAACGGCCACAGACACTCGCTGATGGCGACGGAGAACGCCCGCGGCTCCACGCTCAGGTTCAGCTGCTCCAGGCGGGAGCAGTTCAACTGGCTGTTGACTGGACGCGGCGCGGAGCCGGAAGGCAGCTCCGTCAGCTGTGGGACAGGTGGAGAGACGGCATGACATGAAACAACAGGACCAACCAGCAGAACTCGTCATCACCGCTTCGTCTACTGGCAGCAGGTGATAACGAATGTGCTTAGGAAAACACCATCAGCCTACAGCTGATTTATGTTCCGATGAAGCGATCGGCTGACTCACAGGTACGAGGTGATTGGACGGCAGGTTGAAGGCCTGCGCCATGGCAACAGCCATCTCATATTTGGTCATCTGCTCTTTACCGGAGAAATGGAAGATTCCTCGGATGGACGGATCCTGCTGAGAGAAACAGATTTGGTTTCAGAGACCTTGTTGGGAACTCCTCCTCATTTAACAATGTCACAATAATAGCTCATTAGCATATTGGCTCATTAGCATATTAGCTCATTAGCATATCAGCAGAGATGTAACTGGAGGCTAATGAGGCATTTTCCCATCTAACCCAACAGTGGAGGACCAGGCACATCTAAAGGCAGCAGGACTTGGGCCGAATACAGTCATTAATACCAGTAAATCATTCAAATAACTAAGTTTTTTGTCCCTACGCATTGAAATGACTTCAGTTTTTTAGTTGTAGTGGAGAACATTGAAGCTCAGAGCATTTTATTCAAAACATTAACAGACCTACACACTCCTGACACCAAACTCCTGACCTTGTGTTGACACACGGCCGTATTGCCTCATAGTTCTTTGTTAAATCTCAGACCCTGCACCGAGCGAGAACAGAGGACTAACAGAGGAGAATAACAATAATCTCAAGTTTTATCTCAGTCCAGTTGCCTAACTTCCTCAGAGTCGTGACTCTGAGGAAGTTTGGCAACTTCCATCGATTCCAGCTCTCAGCAGTAACAACTTCATGACTTCTCCTGAAATAAAATTGATTCTATTCAAAATAACATGAAGACAAAAACATGAAGGCTTCATCCTCAGTAAAGTAAGCAGCATCAATGTAACTATAGAACTGATCTGCATTCTATACTCAGCTGAGATTTGACTTATCAAACATCAGGGCCTCCCGTATACAACACTGGGCAGTTTTCACAGTAAAACTTGGCGTACGGACAAATTTAGAAAAGTGCAGCGCACAAAAAAACTCAGATGTATAAAGCCGTGCACACGCACAAACCTGCACACCTTTCCTTTACGCATCCCAGTTTGCGGGAGACAGAACTGCTGCTGGTCCGCCTGTCGCCACCCATAAATACATCTTAACGTACATTAGTATTAATACCTTGAAGTCTGCCACTAAAAGTACAAGTTTCATTGTTTGCGTTTAAACAATAAAATATTAAAGTCATGATAAACATCGTGTTTGATGCTTCTTGGTCTAAATAACAGAATGAAGTCAGATTTTTAGTTTCAGTGTATTTAGGTGAATTTTGACATCTGGTAGGTTGTTATTATCCACAGAAAATGTTTGCGTGGCCGTCGAACATTTTCACGACAGGTCAAAACGTTGCGCTCATTTACGTAAACTTTCACGCCAAATCCATTTTTACACATGCCGACTTGTGCGTAAAATAAGGCGCCGACATTTTTTTGTGCGTACGCACGCTTTATACATGAGGGCCCAGATCTTGATTTTTCAGACGATGTGGATAATTGGAACGACGGCGATTCTTCAGAGAAGGCCCCAATAAAAATAATAAAGAAACAGAATCATTTCTGACAGCAGAGACCTTTCTGGTATAACAAAGTGATCGTAGCTCTACTCTGCTTTCATCTTAGACCAACATTTAACCAGGTTTGATGTCCTAAAACACTAAAGAGCGACAAACATGCAAAAGGTCAGAAAGCAGGAAGGGAAAAAATACTTTTGCACTCTGCATTCCTGGAGTACAGAATTAATATGTGATATTTACTATAAAATATTTAATATATAACATCATTAAATATCATTTTGTTTAAAATTTTGGAGGATCTGCCAGCCAAAACTCATTTAGATGAACCTGGTTTCACACACACATAGTTCAAACTGATCTGACATCATCATCATCATCATCATCATCATCAGTAGTAGGATCGGCGGCGCTCTGAACTCCCACCTGTCTCGCTCTCTCGGCCAGCTTCCTGCAGACGGCGGCGACGTTTCGAGCGTCGGTGGGGAAGCGCTGCAGGCAGTGGTCCAGCGCCCGCCGCTCCTCTGTCGCCTCCTGGACCTGTTGCCATAGCGACGTCACGGCGCTCTCCGTCACGGACTCCACCTCCCCGAACAGGACGGGAACACGCAGGATCACCGCGCCTGAAACAGGGGAGCCGTCGGTCCACCACTGAACCACGGGGTCATCCCGAGCTGCCTCCGTAGTCATGATGCTACATCATCGGGTATCGTTAAGCCGTCAGCGCCACCTGCTGGCCCCCACAGGTGAGTCGCCTGGACAACAGGACGGGCCAGCCTGTTTGTCTGCCGGTCGTTTACCTGGACAGTGTTTGAGCGCCTCCCTCTCTCCCTCCAGCTTGCTCTGCCCGTACAGGTTGAGTGGGTTGGGACAGTCGTCCTCGCCGTACGGAGGGTTCCGGCCGTCGAACACGTAGTCGGTGCTGATGTAGATGAGCAGGGCACCGCAGGCGGCTGTGGTCAGAAGGGTCAAAGGTCAAAGGCTACAGGAAACGTACATGGCACATGAACGCCAGGATTGTTGAAATCCATTTTCCTTGCGATGAGAACCAAAACACAATTCCCTGGTTTGGAGCAGAACCTTAACAAGTTCTGACCCGGCTCTCTGGGTGTCCAGTCAGACTGGTTCCGTAGAACCAGAAGGTTTCCGTCACAGACTCCACCCACCAGAGGTAGCAAGTTTGTTTTGCTGTTAGAGCAAAAACAAACTTCCTATTTTTGGATTTCTAGATTTATCTGAACCAACTGGGTTGTGGTACCCGGCCTGATTGGACCAGGTCATAAAGAACCACAGTGGGTCCGGGTCTGAACCAGGGGAAGATCTATGGGAGGCAACAGGAGGCCACTAAATTTTAAAATGGAGACAAAAACAACATTAGATGATATTAATGACATTAATGTCTTCATTCTCTGCAGAAATCCCTGTGCTGACAGTAGATATTAACAGTCTACAGGATTTATAAATGTTATCAATTCATCACTAATTATGTTAAATACGAAGCAAATAACACAGAAATGCAGTGAAACTGCATCACATTATTTAAATGCCACTTTGTTTTATATATGAAGAAGCAAAGACGATGCATGAATCCATTCAATCATTTTCCAAATAGCATACAAGTTCTACAGTGAGATCATAGATCATTCTCTCTAGATCCGCTGCTCTTACTGCAGAGACTCCGTGTAATTAAAACTATTCATGTTATGAAAACTAAACTGGAAAATGTTTAAAGAGATGAGTTCAATGAACCTGGAGTCATTTTGTTGAAGTGAAATTAAAAAGTAAGGGAAACGACTCAGCAGGTAAACAGACTAACACTAACGCCTGATTTCATCTTTAGAAATAGTAAAAGTAGAAAATTGTCAAAATTCTGGTTTTTATGACCAACTTTTAAAAAACTATACAAATAAATTAATGAAGACAAAATAACTAACTTGACAACATTTACACCAAAAACTTTTCTTAGTTTTCTGCCAAGGAACATGGAGCCATTAAATAGATTATTGGTTTTTATTGCCTCTATTTTCCCATAATGCCCCACTGAGCTCCAATATGGACCTACATCTGACCTGTAACCCTCCCATATTAAAAGTCTGTGGTCTGAACCTGGAGTCTTGCTCCGCGGCATCATGTGACCACTGACCTGTCTCCCTGGAGACGGTGCTGGAGGCGTGGACG
The DNA here is from genome assembly GCA_903067075.1 of Micropoecilia bifurca. Lineage (NCBI taxonomy): Eukaryota > Metazoa > Chordata > Actinopteri > Cyprinodontiformes > Poeciliidae > Micropoecilia > Micropoecilia bifurca. The sequence goes on along the minus strand of CAEGAF010192978.1, from coordinate 24,353 downwards.
TTCAGGCTGACCGCTGCGTCCGCGTTTCTCTCCATGACGTCCGGACGGCGTTCTGCGGCGCAGTGGACCAGAACGTCGGGCTGGAACAGAAATACTCAGGTTACCATGACGACACCGGCTGAAGTCAATCAGCACCAGAACCTGAGCAGACCTTTAATTGACCCTCCAGTTCATTTCTCTCTACTAAAAATAAAACTGATGATGTCAGAGGATCAGTGACATCATCGATGGTACTTCCTGTTGTTTCTCTGCTGCTAAAAGTGAATCCACAAAATGTCTGATTTACAGAAAATGAATCTCTCTGAAAGCGACATTGCTTCACCCATGACCTTTGACCCTGTCTGGCTGTCCAAGAAGAGAGACGCTACAAACATTTTGAAAATGAGGCAACATTCAAATTAATGCAGCAAGTTAATTAGTTATTAGCCACTATTACTTAAACGGCTTAACACTGAGACTGAACAATTCAGTTCAATAATAACTTATTGATCCCAATAAGCTGTTATTGAGATCAATAATAATTTGATCCCAAAGTATTACTGATAATCCAGTTTAAAAGTAATATTAATTGGGGGAGATCTGCTGTAGCAGTCTGTGTAACAGCCAATCAGAAGAGTCCTTTGACTGAAGACACTCTGTTGTATGATGGACTGATGAAGAGGACGCTGTGGGTTGCCAGGTTGTGCTGAAGGATCAGATCCGACTCTGATCCAGAAGAATCTGGATTTTACTGGATGTTCATTCATTCATATTTTAGAATAAGTATTTGAGTAAACTTAGGGAAATTAAATCTGATCTAAAACTGAAAGATGATGATGAGTGAAAACATTTCATTTGTTCTGAGATGAATAAAGTCAACCTCAGTCTGGTGTAGTTCAAGCATTCAGGAGCCTCTGTTTGGCCTAGTCCAAGCATTGAAGAGCCTCAGTCTGGTCTAGTCCAAGAATTCAGGGTCAACCAATCATCCCAGAGGCTGCAGCCAATCACATGCAGCGACAGGATGCATCTAGTCCCGCACAGAGTAGAGGAGGTCAAAAGTTTTCATACGGGTCGGGTTCTGGTACCTTGGTCTCCTGCAGCAGTCGGCGCACGGCTTCCTCGTCGGTCAGGTCACAGCGCAGGAAGCGGGGCCGGGCCCGCCGCAGGCCGGTTCCGCTCACCGTCCAGCCGTGGTTCTGGAACTCCCTGCAGACGGCCCGACCCAGAAGGCCCGTCGCTCCGGTAACCACAACCCTCGGGCCCTGGGGCAGGACCTCATCCTGGGGAAGAGCGGAGAGCCAGGTTAGACAGGGGCGGTATCCTGTTGCTATGGAAACGGCAAGTTCAGTATCAAACTGAAGAGAGAGTTCCTCTCGGTCCGAAATACCGAGAGGAACTGAATATTAACACCAGAGAACCGCTAGAATCCAGAACCAGAACCAGAATTAGTCCTAAAGCACATTTATAAACAACACGGAGGCCTCACTTTGATGACAGCTCTACTCGGTCTCCATGGAGACGCTCGGTTCTGGTTCCTAATACGGGACCACCTCGCTGGCATACCTGAGTTCGCACCTGTCTCTGCTGCCTGTCGGGACCCGCCTGGCCCAACCTGTTCCCACCCGAACCGGCTCTCCCACCTGTTCCCACCTGTTCCCACCTGCAGACCCGGAGCCACGCCCCCCAAAGCCCCCAGCTGTTTTTTTTACAGGTAAACTGTACCTGGACCAGCTGCACGAGCCCGGGGCTAAACACCAGCCTTTGTTCTGCGCATGCGCTGCTCATGTCCGTCCACCGATCGGTACCGATTCTGGTGTCAGTCACGGATCTCTCTGTCTGAGGTCTTGCTACGCAACTCGCTCCTTCACTTCCGGTCAGATCAGCTGATTGCCGTAAAGCAGCTCTGGCCATAGCAGGCGGCTAACCGGAACTGACCAGAGCAGCACCAGTCGAACTGTGATGCGGGACCATAACGCGTGACTCGGAGCCAAGTGCTGATTTCCTGATTTCTACCGGAACCGGTTGCGAACCCACCTGCACAGCCGAGAACTGGAACCCAGGCATCTGACCCGGACCGCCACGAAACCGCAGAACCAGAACCACCCAGCTGCAGCTCCCGATATGGCAAAGGAAGTGACGATGCCTCTGCTGCTGGTTGGTTCTAGCGTTGCAAGCAACGAGGTGGCCCACTACTCCCACCGCATGGTCAGGAGCGAGAACTGCACCAAAACTTTTTCAGAAAATAAAGTCTAAATCAGAAATGGTCAGTTCCATCCTCTGAAACTTGCACCTCTAGCTCACCTGGGCCAATCAATGGCCTGGGTACCTGGGTTACTGCTGGACAACACCAATATGGACTGGAGACAGCAGAGCTTTAGTGAAAGAGGGAGATAGAGAAAGAGAGGGAGAGAGAGAAGAAGAGAGAGAGAGAGCAGCAGCAGCCTCGTCTGTCAGTCAGCTCCACAAATAGAAAACTCTCTCTCTCCTGCAGTGTTGCTGTGGATCGTCTGGTTCTGAACCCAGAGACTCCAGAACTGGAACCAGCTGCAGCGAGAGCCTGGACTATTGGTTGTATAGTAATAGTAATAGTAATAGTAATATTCTATCTGGACCTGGAGCCGGACTCTGCTGGGTCCAGAACCTGAATGATCCCAGTCGGTTCTGATCTCTGATCTGATTCCAGGTAAACAGATCTGATTGGTTCAACTGTTGATGTTTAGTTATGTTATTGATTTTAACTAAACAATAAACTCATTTAGCTTTGAAAATGTTTTGATGTAAAATTTCAGTTTCAGAACTTTTTCCCGAGTTGAGTTGAAGTTAAGCCGAGCCTCAGAACCCGAAACTTTGAGATTTAAACTCTGAAGAAATGTATGTAAAGTCAGCAGCAGGGAGTTACAGTAAAAAGACTAATAAAATAGTTTTATTGCTGATTAATCAGTTATTAGTGACTAATCAGTGTTATTAGTGATTACTAACACCAATAAGATGATTAATCACTAATAAGGCATTCTTAGTGATTAATCATAACATGAGGATGAAGTGCAGAACTTTCTGAGGAGAATAATAAATAAAGATAAAGTAATAAATATAGAAAGTTAAACCGGAATATCGACTTAATGCTGTAAACTGGATAGTTACAACATGGAAGGTAATTTAGCCGTTTAAATATTTCTGTAGAAATTACTCAGAGTTCCTAGTAAACCCAACATTAACACCAAACACCAGCATAATGGGTTTTTTAGAAAGCTTTTTCCTCCGCAGAAACAAACTATGAGCCTGGAGGGAGGAAGAGGAGCGAGGAAGGACCTTGGTGCACATGGCCGCGCTGAAGCTGACCTGCCCCCTCATGACAGCTCCAGCCCACAGATCCTTCCCTGTTCGCTAGTTCCTGCAGACAAGAGGTCGGAGGTCACCTGGACAGGTGAGAGTGAGGTGGAGTACCTGGACATCTTCAGCAGGGATGATGAGGAGGAGGATGAAGGCAGCGAATGGTCAGAGGAAGATCTGTCTCTGCACTTCTCTCCCTCCGTTATCCTCCAATCGGACGATGAAGAGTCGGAGCCTGAGAGGGGCTTAGAGTGTGCGCGCGTAACCATGGAAACACAGGTGAGTTTTTCTGACATTGTCACTGATTTACCTTCCCGAGAACAGAAGATAAAAGCGTTCTTTCATCAGATTTGATTCCTGAAGTGATTCAGGTTCCCTCTGCTGTTTTGATTAAAATCCATCCAGAGAGGATGTGCCGTGGTGGCGCAGGGGATAAGCACAACCCACGTACCGAGGACTGAGTCCTCGCCGCGGCTGTCGCCGGCTCGACTCCCGACCATGCCTCATGTCCTCTCCCTCTCTCAATACCCGCCTTCCTGTCTGCCTACTGTCAAATGGAGGCCACTAGAGCCAATAAAAACAATATACAAAAAAAAATCCATCCAGAGGACATTTTACAGAATCATGTGGTTTTATGGAACTAATGCCTGACTATTTACACACATCTTAGTGCAAAGCTGTAGATCTCAGGTAGAATGCACATTGTTGCCATTTCCCTCATGATGGCCACACTGAATCCAAAAGGGTTAAAAGACTAAACATTCAACATGGTGAGAGTCCAGAACCCCGAGGAACTCCTGCTGCCTCCTGGGTTAATCCTCAGTCCTTCAGTCTGTTAGTGATGCAGCCATAGCTGTAGGTCAGATAGATTAGATTAGATTTATTGTATTTGTTTGTAGATCCAAGTCTTGTTTATAGATTAATCTGATCTGCAGATCAGATGAATCTGATCCTCAGAGCCACTGCTTTGAAGAAAAAAATTACAATACGACCTTGTAGAAACTGGATCCTGCACCATGACAATAACATTCCATAATTCCACCAAGAACTGGCTGACAATGACAAAATTAAGAGACCTGGGCCCACTTAAAGTCCAGACCTTGAACTCACAGAGATTATAGAAATAAGCTCGTGAAGAAACCAAATGTCTCCTGGAGAAATCATCTAAACCTTCTCAGGCTGATGTCAGAAAGACGGAGCTTCTCACTGAAGCTGCTTTAGCCGAACGGGGCAGCAGCTGATAGTGTGTGAGTGTGTGTGAGTGATGCTTCACTTTTGTTTAATGACTAAAACCATCAAAAGGGGATATTTCTTAAGAACTGAATATTTCATCACATGAGCGTATTTGTCTTCCTGTCTGCTTACCTGAACAGGTGATGAAGAAGGAAGACCCTCCTGAGAGGGGAGGAGTCACCGAAAGACATTCCGGTCCATTTTCATTTCTACGCCAGAACAGCATGCCTGCATCGCTGCACACACACCCCACAGGCGGCGGGGAGGCTGCCAGCTACCGGGTCTACAAAGGACGCATTGCAGGGGCCAATAGCGGTAAAAGCTTCTCTGACTATAGACTGATGGAGTTCAGATACTTAGAAAATAATTGCAATGTAATCCTAAAACATCAGCAGTTCATCCAAGGTCATTACTGAAACATGGGAGAGCTACAACATTGTCGGTCAGTCGGTCAACAGGTGTCCATGCTGAGTTGTGAAGCTAATCAGTTGTTTGTCCTGAAAGCCTTTTGCTACTCATTCCCTGCCAGCATGCCTAGGTGGGCCCTATATGGGAAAAGGAGGGCAGACCAGATGGGTCCCACATAGGTTTGCCCATGTGGAGCCACAGCCCACATGGGCCCTACATGGTGGTGACCCACATGGGTTTGCCTATTTAGGACCCAGGGCCCACGTAGGCTGTGGAACCCGCGGACAAACCCATATGGGACCCATATGTCTGCCCAACTTTCCACCATATGGGGCCCACCTAGGCATGCTGGCAGGGTTATTTCATGCAAACTAAATTGAACTGACTTCCATCTTGCGTCCATCTTGTTCAGGCATGACCTGATCTGGTGCCAGACTGAGTACTGATCCAGTTTTCTGGTCCTTCAGGTCTCCCACTGGAAGGAAGCCGGCGATGCCTTCAGAAATCTTATTCTCTGGATGAAAGTAAAACAAAGATGGCATCAAGCCTCTTAATGAACATCCTGTCCAAGAAGATGCAGGTGGAGCAGAGCAGCAGCACAGCCAACAGCCTGAAGAAGCTGGAGGCAGCACCTGCCCCGCCCTCTCCACCTGCCCCCCCTGCAGGGCAGCAGGGTGAACAGCAGGGGAAGACAGGCGCATCCAAAGCTCCACTGCACCTGGTCAGAGATGTGAAGAGTTTCAACAGCCTCAACAACAGCAAAGCTGTTAGCATGAACTCCACGAGCTGCAACGCTATTGGCCAGGAAGAGAGAGTCTCACGTCACCCTGCTGCAGAGGGTAAACATCATGCTGCCATGGTTACAGCATCTCTCAGCAAATCACGGAACAGGCAACAGGATGACACTGGCAGCCGTCCAGCAGCAAATGAGAAACAAAAAAGTCGTCCAATGGACAAGTCTGAAGACAAGCCCCCTGTCCAACCTGTCCGCCATGCCCAACCCGTCCGCCATGTCCAACCCGTCCGCCACGTCCAACCCGTCCGCCATGTCCAACCCGTCCACCATGTCCAACCTGTCCGCCATGTCCAACCTGTCCGCCATGTCTCTTCAGACCAATCAGAGACAGCTGCAGTCTCCTTTGCACCCTTGCAGCGTCCACCACCTGATCTCCAGAAACAGAAGTCCTCTGAGTCTGCCCCAGACCCCCACTTCCGTCCATGCTCCACCCAGAGCCAGCGCTCCACCCGATATGAAGCTTCTCCCTTTGCTCCCATCCAGCTCCTCCATCCCTATTTTTACAGAAGTGTCCCCTTTATTCACCCTCCTCTGACCTGCATGCCATCCCTCCTCCATCCCCCAGCTCCCCCCCACCTGTTGGTGAACCCTGACAAAAGTCCAATCAAAGTCAGGGATAACTCTTCAAATTGGACTGAAACCAGCGGAGATCCGGACGGCAGGAGCTTTGGGAGACGTGAACAGGTTCAACCGCCGCAGCAGCCCTTACCTGTGAGTTCACAGGCTTTCACACCTGGCCAGGTATGCAAGGACCTGGATTCCACTGCAGCACCGGGAGCCTTGCTTAGTGTCCCTGCTTCCTGTCACCTCGTGTTAGACGCCAGCAGTCAACGTGGCTTCTACATGGACGCCGGTCCAGCAGCTCAGAGGAAGCTGCTGCTGGACCCGGAAACTGGACGCTTCGTCCAGGTGTTCCTACCTGCAGGCTCCGCCCCCGCCATGTTGGGAGGCAACCCAACAGTCCTGCCAGTCATTCAGTATCCACTGATGGGCGTGCCCTTGCTGTACAGTGGCCCCTACCTGCCTGTTACCATGACAACACCACATGATGATGTCACCATGATCCTTCATCACACCTGAAGCTCCAGCTTCTCCTCTAGATTTTTTTTTTTTTAATTAATTAATGTTTAATGTCGATGACAAGAACAAACTGGAAACTAAAGGACTCTAAATAGGCCGTCTCTGCTGCAGCAGCTTCCATCCTCAGGAGGTCAAAGTTCATCACAGGTTCTGTTGACAAACCGTAATGTGATCAGTGGAGGACTTCAGGGTTAGGATTAGGGTTAATCCTTTGTTTCTGAGCTTTACTGACTCCTTCATTTCTATCAAATGTCAATAAAACTTCAACACAAAAAGCAGTGGAGTTCATAAAATAAGGCTGCAACTTCATTTAATGTGAAATCTGTGCTGAAATCAAAAATGTCAGATTTACATTCTTTCAATGTCAAACTTTGAAGTTGCAGGATTGAATAAATTAACCATTGTGATCAAATTTGTGCTCAAGATTCTTACGTTTTAAATTTGATAATAATCTTGTTTGAGATGGTCACATTCTTAAGTCAACATGGTAGTGGAACTGGACTTGTTTCTTGGATATGTGGACAGTCTGGTTCCACCGATCAGAACCAATCAGAACCGATTGGAACTGAAGAGACTTTTATGGTGAAAGTTGAATCTCTGTGAATCAAGGGTTATGGTTCCTGACCTTTAGGAAGCCAAAAGGTCCGAGTTCAGAAAGTAGTTCCAGAAAGTAGGCCTGACCTCTGGAACCGGGTTCCAATAAAGCATCAGAATTCTATGGAACCTTCAACATGGCCAGTCCAAACAGAACCAGGCTCAGGTAGTTCCTGATGAGAACTTGTTGATTTTTGAGTAACTTGGCTGCTTTTGACCAGTAGGGGGCGCCATTCGTAAAGTTAAATTAGAGAATCACCACAAACACAGTTCAATACATTTTATTAAAAACCTAACAAGCTTCTGACCCGAACATTTAGTACCGGTTCTGGTGAGCAGGGGGTGGAGCTACAGCAGAAAGGAAACAGGAAGCTGTCATGAGTCCAGTTGCAGGAGCCATAATTTAATCAATAATATTGACAGATAAACCTTCTGCTCAATTATCCGGAAGAACCTGCACTTTTAATTTGATTAAATTCAACCTCATTGGCTCAGCCTGATGACATCACTGTCACACCTTGGTGCTTGGCAGGGGGGCGTCTGCAAGCTCCTCCCCCTGTCCCGCTAGCTCCTCCCCTTCCGGGGGCAGATCTTCCTCACACACCCTGAAACCTGTGAAGGTGGGGCAGATGGGGAACCGGCGGAGCCAACGGGTCCGTCTGACCACGCCCATCCCCACAGGGAAGTCATAGGAGGCGGAGCCTGGAGAGGGGGCGGGGCCTGATGTGGGGGCGGTACTTGAGGAGCTCCACTGTACAAGTCCTCGCTCCTCCCTCGTTCCTGAACACAGAAGAAGAAAACAGGTGTGTGACATCAATGCAGCTCCATCTGTCAACAATAATTAGGTTTTGTGGGTTCCATTCTGGTAATATTTTTGGATTGGTTTTCTTAAGAAATAAATCTAATCAAAGGCACTTAATAAGTTTATGTATAGAGGCTTGATATAAAAACTGAAATTCTGTGAAACATTCTGTACAAAGTTCTCCATGAATACAAGAGCTGAAAATGCTCCTGATCAGCTGCTGCTATTGGCAACTGATGGTTGGGTTGTTGTTCACCTGGTATTGTGTTGTCGAGACAAAAAGCCAGAAAACCTCCAACGAACATCTCAGTGGACAGAAGAACTGTCAGAATCTGATCCACTTCTACAACACCTGAACCAGAAAGAGAATCGTTTCAGTCAGATGAAAACCAACCAGCAGCTCCAGATGAAAACCAGTACAGCCAACCAGAAGCGTCTCTAATGTTCAGTTAAGAGGACTCCAGAATTTATTCAAACTGAATCAGTTTCAAATCAGAACCGGGTTGAGGTCCAGTTCTGGTCTGTAGAACGACTGATTGGTCAGGAGGTACAGTTGAACCTGCCTGGCCAGTCACAAGATGCAGTAGCCATGGTAACGACAACAAGTAGGATAGGTGACTGGAGGTCATAGATGCAAAGCAGACCCAGCTGCTAGCAGTTGGGTCGACTCTGGTGTCATTTCATTATCCACCAGCAGGGGGAATCGGCTCAGCAGTTATCTTTTAAATTGAGGGACTCAAAGCAGCAAATCAAGTAAAATATCAAAACAAAAACACCAACATTCTCAGGTAAACACACTCACCTGTCCTGATGGCTTTCGGATGTGCGTCCAAATATGCTGGCAGCGTGAGGCCGAAAAACATTGAGAACCCGAGAACAAAAAGATTTCTGGAAGAGTTCAAATCAACCAGCTGCAGGTTTGATAGACCAACAGCTGTGATCATACCTGCGGATGAAGAAATAAAAATTCTTAAAAAAGGGTTAATGTGACCTCATCAACTCACCTGTGCTGAAAGAACCTGTGGCTCACCAAACAATGTGCAGAACATTCCTCCAAGGATGGGATCCGGCAGAGAGGCAAACAGAGCCGTGAACTTCCCAACTGTTCCCAGGATGAACATGATCCCAGCTCCAAACTGCACCACCCGTCTGCTGCCCACCTGCACACAGGTCGACCTTCAGGCAACATCGACACAGACTGCAAAACGCTGTCATGTTCTCTTTCCATGGACTAAACACTCTGGCCTGGCCAGGTCTACAGAGTTTATTACCAAAGCTGTTCTGAATCTCTGAGAAATATAGCTGGAGTGAGAAATGTAATCTCCTTCTCTAATTGTTGTTCTTCATACTGTCACTTCCTCATTAAACAATCTAAACCTGTTAAAAATCTCCTTGGTTTGGTTCAGAGCTGTGTGGTTTAAATCTCAGGAAATCCGAGAGAAAATGGAGCTCCTCATATCTAGAAGAGTCTAACGTAACCATACATAGAGAGTCTACAGAAACTACAAGACATTCTGCTCCCATGGTGACGTGACGTCAATTGACACTAAATAAACAATATGTATTTAAATAGAGCAGAACATTAAACCCTATGATCAATAACCCAGAACTAGTAATAAATGGACCAGTAGGCCCAGGATGACTACATCCAGTACCAGTAAACCCTGCACCAGTTAATTTGGAACCAGTAAAACTTGGACTAATCTGACCAGATAAAGAAGGCCCTGATTCATCCCGGTGAAGATTTTCACCTTGGTGATTCCAAGGACTCCGATGTTGGGACTGGAGGAGGTCGATCCATTTCCTGTCCCCAACAGACCAGCAATGATGCAGCAGATGCCCTCAGTGAAGATCCCCCTGAAACAAGAAATGCAGCAAATCAACAACCTGAACAGCAAAGGGGCGGAGCCAGCCACCGACTTCCAGACTCACCTGTTGATAGCGTGAACTGGTGGCGGTGTGGCGCCTGACAGTCGGGCGCAGGCGTAATAATCTCCAATGGACTCCACAATCCCCGCCATGGTGGCACTCAGCATCCCCAACACGCCAGCAACAGTCACCACCGGCAACCCCCACTGACCTATAGGACATCACCATCATCATCAGCCCTGTGTCTTTATTACATCAAGGGCGTTTCCTTGGCGAATCCCTTACATGGGTAGGGCATCCTGAACCAGGGAGCTGACGCCATGATGTCCCCACGGGCGTCGGTCCGTCCTTTGTGTCCATAGCGATCCGGGTCTTTAGGGAGCAGGTCAGTCAAAGTCAGAATGTAACAAACGAGCCAGACCAGCATTATGGCGAGGATGATCTGAGATGAGATTCAGAGGACAATATCACTTCATCACGTCATCGCTGACTTCATCGCCTCTGTGAAGTCTCATTTACAGGAAACATCTTGAAGATCTGGACTCTGGTGGACGTCAGTCCTTTTCTTCTGCTGTAAACAGGAACAGGAAGTGACGTTGTTCTCAGGTACTGAGCAAACAGCACAATCAGTAACATACACCTGTAGAGAGAAACAGACATGTCTGTTAAGTGTTACGTGTTTCAAACTGATAAGTCAAGAGATGCTGATAGGTGGACAGGTGTCTTACAAGGCAGACAAGCCCCAGTGGGCCCCAGCTCTGTCTCCAGCAGTGGTGAACACGGACAGACCGATCAGGGAGACAGTTGGTGTGATGGTGAGTGGACCAATGTACTCCAATAGCAGACCGGGCAATCCAGACAAGCCAATCACAACTTCCACCAGACTCGACATGATGATGGATCCCTGAATCTGTAAACAAGCAAAACAACAAAACGTCTCCAGCATGCGCTCCTATAGAAAACAGAAACGTCACAGAATCTTTTAGACCCTGAAGAACGAATTTCCTCTGACCCAGCCGAGGAGATGCGGGCTGGCCAGGGGTCAGGAGGGCACTGTGGGGGTTCAGAGGTGACATACTACTCCACCAGGACTCTGTGCCATAAAATACTAAATGGATCATAACCACCTTAACAGTGCAGTTTTAAGCTAAACTGAAGTCTGACAAGATTGAGTAAAGTCTTCTATTATCAGACCTGCAGCAGAACCTGGCATCTTCTGACTCTGATCAACAGAAGAGAACCAGGCTCCAGTAGAGAGTCAGAGGTCCAGTTCTGGTCCCATTCAGAGTTTGTCATGACCTTCTCTGAACCAGGTTCAGGCCCTTAGAGTTTAGTCTTCTTTAAGGACTTGTTAAAGTTGTCTGAAGAAACCAGAGTTTCGATCGGTTTTGTTTTGGTTCTTACAGTTCCTGATGCAGAGATTCTACCAAGGTACGAATCAAAAGTGAACTTAGCCTCAGTGTGGACCCTTAAAACTTGAATTTCATTAGTCCTGACCCACATCTAGATGCCTGACCACCTGGGTCATCATCATACCTCTCTGATCCGAGGGTGCCAGACATGGGAGGTGTCGAGGGGAAGACTCCAGTTCCCATAAATCACATCTGGAAATAAAACCCAGAAATGTCAGACTCACCGTGTTTACTTACAGAAACAAACCATCAGTCCTCAGAAATGAAACATCACCTTCACTGGGACACGCCCAGCGGTCCAGGCCAAGGATGGCCTGAGCAGGAATCAGGAAGGCAAAAGCACTGGCCTGAAACAAAGGAAGCCTGGAAGCACAGACTCACTTTAGTCATAAGCTCCTCATATTCTCCTGAAGCTTCAGCAGAGATCTACCTGACTCCAATGGTGGTCTGGATCAGCGTTGTGATTCCAACGGTGGTGAAAATGGTTCCGATCAGCTGACTCACAGTGTTTTGGTCTCGTCCGACACACATAGCTTCAGCCAGAAGGAATGGGACTGCCACGGTGCCGCTGAAACATGTCAGGTAATGCTGTGAACCAATGAGAAAAGAGTCACCCCATCAGCCTCAGCAGAAAGCTCAACGACCCAAACGGTGGCTCCGTCCCCAGTGGGCAGTTGAGGAGCAGTTTTGATCAAATTAACCAGCTGTCTGTAAAGTGAATTTTGCTCCGGTGTGCAACCTTGCCAAACCAATGTCAGACTCAGAAACTTCTCTGGTCTCAAGAAACTGATCAACCGCTGGGAGTTTTGGCCGTGATACAGTTCAGTTCTGACCCACTGTGATGGAGCTGCTTCCCTGTCAAGGATCAAGGACTCAGCCTCCCGAACAGGAAGGCGCTTAAGATCCACTACCCAACCACAGGGTCTCCTTGGCAACGCCCCAAATAAAACTGATCGGAAATCAACTCTGGGGGAGGAAAACCTAAAACTCTTAAATGTGGCACAACTTCATTGGTCAGTTGATTATTGCTGCCAAGAATAATTAGAAGTTATTTTAAGGAAAGCCGGCTCCAGCAGGATTTTATCAAAACCTCCAGATTTACTGGATCGGACTCCTGAACAGGATTTAAATGGGCTGAACATTTTTAGGCTGTTTGAAGAACATCTTTGCTTTGTGACGGATTCATCAAGAACAAGACAAAGTAAACCGAATCATCCAGTCAGATCCCACCTGACCCGTTATGGTCTGCAGAGTTCTGACAGAGCCGTTCTGGGTGGAACTGGACCGGTTTAGTCTCATTCTCACCTGTAGTCCCAGCAGGATGCACAGGTACCATGGTGGGACGTCTTCAATGGTGTAAATCATGTCTAGTCCCGCCCTCTCTGCTCTGGTTGGCTGCTTTATGGATGAGTCGGCCTTGCTCGGCCTGCGGCCCCGTCCATCTTCCAGGTGATCCCGGCTCTGTTTGGACACAGATGCAGCAGCCTGACCAGGTATTCAGGTTTAACAGATGGACTTCAAAAATATTTAGTGAGAATAAGACGCTGACTGCAGAAGAAACAGTTTAGTTCTGAGAAAACAAGTTTTTCTACATCCGCTGGTTTTGAATCCACTCCTTAAGGTCCAGAGTTCTGTTCCAGGTCCAAAACACTGAGGCCAGATAATTAGGGCAGTAGCAGTAGTTGCCTCTCTGTTTAGCTTCCCTTGAAGGCTTTTAAAAGTAAAGAGTTTTTTTTCCTGTATGAGAAACCCAGTGCAGCTGAATGAGCACAACTTTGCCTTTAAATTCACCCTGCAGGATAAACATATCAGTATGAATCCACTAGCTGGTTCTCTTCACTAATAATAACCCAGCCTGAGAGGCAGTAGCCAATCAGCAGCCGGTCTCAGCTGAACCTCACAGCAGACGGCGCTGTAGGTAAAATCTACCTGTGTCCAACAAGAAGCAGAAGAAAACAGGAATGCATTCCTAACACCACTAATACGTTTATGTTTTTATTTGCCAATCAGATATTGAACGTTTAGTCACTGTTGATGTTCTTCTGACCAGAGTTCTTCCAAGGTCTGCCTTGCTGCAAGAGCAGAAAATGGAAACAAATGACTGAAACGACAGGACGAGCTTCCCATTGGCAGCTTTCTGTGGCCGGACAGAAAAGACAAGAAACAGCTAGAAAAGGCCAGAAGGGGCCAGAAACAAAAACATGGCCTGTGTGACAACAGAAACAGCCAGAAACAAAATGAAATGGTCAAACACAACTTGTGTGAGGACAGAAACGGCAAGAAACAGCCAGAAAAGGCCAGAAACAAAAATAAAAGAAATGGCAAATGTGATAGCAAAAACAACCAGAAACATCAATAAGTAGCCAGAAATGACAAGAAACAAAGAGAAGTAGCCAAAAACGTCCAGAAACACCTTTGGGAGGACAGAAACAACACGAAACAGCAAGAAGCTTCCTGTGAAAGAACAGAAATGTTGGAATAAAACTGACAGCAACTGCAGTTTTATTCCTTCTTTATTCTCTTCTGCTGGTTCAAACCTTTGCAGAAGAGAAGAATTACTAACAGAGGTGTTCCGCAGAGGAAACTTTAGGTAATTTTCAACTTTAGGTGTTGTTTGGAGATAACCTTTGACCCTTAGAGAAACAACAGTTGCTGCTAAGTTTTTCCATCGTACCATTATGCTAACACCTCCTGATTCTGCAGAGCAGGAATCTGATGATGACCTCCTGGCTAGCAGTTAGCCCTTAGTAGCTAACTAGCAGCTCCTGGTTCTGACTCAACCGCTTCACAAGAAGCAGGAAGGAGATGCTTGTTTGTTGTGATTCGCGTAACAGAAGGAAGTGATTGGTTCTCATTGTGATTCCAGGTGATTCTAACTGACTGAGGAATGCAGTAACTGTGTAAATCATTGGCATGAACTATAAACCACTGATTGGGTCACTGTGACCCAATTCAGAGCAAACAAACTTCTGTACCACTTCCAGGAAGGCGCACGTGTTTCTGAGAATGGACCCAACACCTGCTACAGGTGTTGTGTACCTGTGTGTCCAGAGGTGCGTTGACACCTGAAGCTGGACGGTTTGGAGATTTTGTTTGTCACAGAGGTAATAATATTTCTTCACAGAAGCTGTTTCTGAATGAGAGTGGTCATTTGATCAAACTGGAAAGGCTTAAACAAAGTTTAACTCTGATCCCTGAAAGCCTCACCTCAAGTTCTGAGAACTCCCCCAACCTAGACCAGAATCAGGACCAGAACCAGGATCAGAGCAGTGAATGCCTTACCTTGGTGTCTTCCTCCATCCGAGCTGCAGTCGTCCGTCTGAAAGAACACTGGGCTTCAAGATAAAGTCCAGCAGATTATTAACAGATTATTAACCATCAGCACAGAAACCTTTACCCATCTCACACCTGAGCTCACCTGGGGGGCCAATCATTGGCCCAGAGGACAGGAAGAAGCTGAGAGCAGCACACCGTCATCACCAGCCGCTCTCACTGTGAGGTCTGGAAGGAAGCTGTGGCTGAAACTGCTTCAGCAGACAGAAGGCTTCATGTTGAACTCTGACCTTAGGGTTCTGTCATGGCCTGATAATCGGAGCAGGAAACTCGTCAGGCAGAGGCGTCTTTATCCTGGACCAACATGAAGAGCAAAACGTGGACCTGGATTCAGCTGGAGCTGGAATGGTGTTGAACCTGTTGGAAGCAGCTTTCAGGTGGTTCTATACTGGTTCTTCACTGGTTCCGCCTCTCTTCATCATGGCCGGCTCTACCGAGACGCCACGGCAGTGTGACATCACGCCGAAGGACGGGAAGCAGTCGCGCTGATGTCTCTCAGACAGCATCTTTATCGTCATCCTGGTCAAGTTAATTAAGTTGATTTCTTTCTTTATCCAAAGTGAGTCTGAAACCTCGTGGACAGCAGGTGGGAAACATCATCAGGATGTGACCTCTGACCCCTTGATCAATAACCCACTGACAAAGGAAAATGTTTCACACATGCAGCATTTTTATTGCATTTCCATATGTAAACAATATTAAAACAATTTCCTCTTTGCATCATTTTCAACACAAACAAAAATAAGAAAAAAACAATCAAACCTTCAAAAAGTCATCACAACCAGTTAAAACCAGTTCAGACCAGTTCCCACTGGTTCAATCACAGGATGCTGAGATGTTTAGAACATTTTAGACATTGTGGAAACCAGTTGAGACCAGGTCAGACCAGTATTAACCTCAACATATTTCAGTCCAGTTCAAAATAGTTTATACAAGTTTTAACAAGGTCAGGCAGTTATGACCAGTTAAACCAGTTCAACCCGGTTTTAACCAGTTCTGACCATGTCAGGCACATTTACTCTACTTCTCACCAGTTCAGAAGATTGTTTGCTGGTTCAGTTAAACTTTGTGGAACCAGTTCCAACTGATTTAACCTATTTCAGACCATTAATACCCAGTTCAGACCAGTTTAGACCAATTTAAACATGTTTTAACCAGGTTAGGTCGGATTAAACTACACAGCAGCTTTAATCAGATAATATTGAAATAAATTCAGACATTGAAACCATTTCAGACCAAACCAGTTTAAATATCCGTTCTGGCTTGATTAAATCCATTAACTCTGAAATTCCCACTGAAATACTTTGACTGGACCAGGAACTGGGCAGATCTGACAAGTCACTGGGAGAATCAGCTACTAGAAAACCTGTTCTCTGACAGGTTGACTTGGAGAACTGACTCATGGGACCAAAATTCACCAACGTTTCAAAACGCCTCCAAACAAGGAGCTGGAGGACAGAGACCAGACTGGACCAGATCAGAACGGACCAGATCCAACCATACCAGAGAAAAGGAACAGAATAGGCACAAGCAAACCGGACCAAACTGGACCAGAGGAACCAACGTGAGACTGAAATGAGCTGAAAACCAGTAGAACCAGATGAAGCGAGGATGACGTGAAGGGGGGAAGAAACTCCTTGGTCACGTGACCTGAAGCGTCCAATCAGAACCAGACACTGAGAGGAACAGGAAGCAGGCAGTCTTCCTGCCAACGGTATCATTCAGGGGAGTGAGGGATGGTCCTGCCAGACTGGTTCCAATGCTGGTTCCCAGTACATCACTGTGTTGACTTCAACCCAAACCCAGCATCCGACGTCTTCTTCTCTGCGGCTCATTTCTGAGCAGGAAGTCCCTCAGCCGCAACAGGAAGTCCCTCTGCCGCAGCAGGAAGTCCCTCAGCCGCAGCAGGAAGTCCCCCAGCCGTAGCAGGAAGTCCCTCAGCCGCAGCAGGAAGGAAGCGTCTGCGTGTTTCAGATCGCTGTTGACCATGCTAGGTCCGAGTTTGGTCCCAGCGCCTCCACAGTGTCACTAAACCTCTGGCCTTTCACGCAGAAATATTTCTGGGTCACATAAACCCAATCAATAAAGATGAAAATCACATCCGGTCCGACAGTTTAATCATTTGTTTCTGATTCAAAACCAAATTAAAAACTTATCACTTCGTTCGACTGTTTTCTCTGACCTGTGCAGCGTGGAGCTGCTGCTCGGCCCGCCCACCGCTTCACCTGGAGCCACACCCAGGTGAGGGGTTGGGGGCGGAGCCTCACCTGCTGGTTCCAACTGAAGATGGTGTCTGCAGGTGAGGAAACGCTCCATCAGGGGCCGAGCTGAGTTGATTCACTGGTTGATTGATCAACTGATCAATTTCTGATTGAAGGACGCAAGAACCTATAACCTGAACCTAGTATCCATGGAAACACAGCAGTAAGATCAATACATTGATTTTTCTTCATAAATATAAACTCTGCCTTAAATATTGATTATCGATGTCCGTGTGTGTTCAGACCCCGCCCCCTGCGTGAAGCCGGCCTCCTGCGTCAGCAGCTCTTCAGCGGCGCGCTGCAGAGACACAGAAAGGCTGTTTACACTTTATCCACATCATCAATTCATTGATTATTGGCTCGGTCTGAACCAGGTGCTTCCTGAAGGTAAAGCTGCTCTCCATCCTCTGCTCAGGTCACACAATAAACACAATGACACAGGCGTGAGCATCGCTGCTGTTTCAGATCATCAACTCATCTCAGACAAAAGCAGCTTGAATAAAAGATAAAAGTTTATAAATCATGATTTAAAAAACCCTGAAGGAAAAAGCTCCAAACCAACCCGGGCCTGAGGTTCTGTTAAACAGCCTGATCTCCGCAACCCAGAGGTCACAGAACTCCCTGTGACCTTTTCCTGCCTTACAACAGGAAATAGGCCACAAGAGTTCCAGATGCAGCTCTGATGTGCAAAACCTCCAGAGAACATGAGAAACCCCTAACAGCTAACCTCAAACAGCTAAACAATAACACCTAAACTCTGACAGTTAAACTGTTAGTGCTAACTGCTACATCGCTGAGGAACAAAACTGATCTGTTGCTGGAATTGACAAAATGAATAAGACGTAGGAAAATTTCCACACTAAACTAAACCAGCCCGAACTGAGCTGAGGAGGTTCTAATTGGACCAGGGACATGTCTAGGAGTTGCAAGTCTGGAACATCTACAGCGGATCAGCTCACGGACATCAGGAATCTACAGAGCTAACTATAACGTATCTATATCGGGTGGCCTAGTCAATGCCTGGTATTTAACCAGAGATGCTGCAGCCTGAGTCCCAACAGGTTCCTCCAGCTGGAAAACCCTCCAGTGTCTGAATTAAAGGCCCCAGCAGAGCAAGGGTCAGAGTTCACCCAGTTTCCAATGGGAAACTCGTTCCCATTGGAAACACTTGATGGGACCAGTTACTGCCTTCAGGGTGTGAATACTTTTCTACACAGAAAACCTGCTCATTTCTCAGGTTGTCTGATGCTAACATGAGTTGATGATCTGAAACCCTCAGAGGAATCTGGAAGGGGCGTGAATACTTTCTACAGACTGATCCAGCCAGTGCCTGCTGGGACTCTCCCACTCTGAAGCCGCTCTGCAGACCAGTTTACTCAACATCTGTTTGCAGGTGAGAAAGTCTGAGGCGTGCCCATGAGCATGGCACCGGCAGTCAAACAGAGGGGAACGTAATGGCGCCCAGGGAAGTAATGGCCCCTGCGGAAATGATGACGCCCACCATGGTTAAAGAGCAGTTGGACAGTTTATTAACAGATTCAAACAGAAAGACATGTACACTGGTCAGAGTTTCTGATCTGCAAACAGACGGTAAAAAGAGTCCGACAGTCACAGCAGACAGAAGATCCACCTTCATCATCCTCGTCTGGCTAACAGTCAGTGTGTCCTACCTTCCCACATGTCAAACCTGTCCCCGGTCCATGAACTCAGGCTCAGGGCTCCAAACACAGAACGAGTGAGTCGTCAAAACAAAACGTCTCTGAAAGTAAACCAGGAGGATCCAAGAGCTACATCGGACAATCTGATTGGCTAAAACTACTTCCTGTTTACTGGAACCCACCTTACTGGGAACCAGGTGAGATCCAGATTAAAGGGACCCAGTTGACCAATGAACTGAACTGACTGTTGGAGTCAATCAAACACAGCTGCGATGATGTAAGCACACTAAGGACTGGTGTGTGTGACTCCCGACCATGTTCTGGACCCCCAGCCTCAGTTTGGACCACACTCAATTTCACAGTTAAACGTCTAAACAGAACTTCAAAATAAAGTACAAATATTTTCAGTCAAACCCGACAGGAAGTGATGTCAGTGTGTCAGCATTTCAAGCCCCAATAGGACCTGAAGGGGGCACCAGAGTGTCATCGAAAGATACAAAAATAAAACTGTGAGCCATTTTGATCGATGACCTCACCATTATGGAGCCTGATGAGAGATTAGTGTTTACAACAGATCAGGTAGGAGTGATGTCATCGTGATGTCAGCCTGGTGAGCCAATCATCGCTTTGAATCTCCTGATAAATGATGACATCAGCGAGCTGAAATGCTGCCACCTGACCAGGTGGTAGACTAAGCACCGCCCCCTGCCATCTGAGGCTCCTCCCCTCCTCTCCACACAGGAAACAGTCTTTATTTGTCTGGGTTGGCTCCTCCCAGTGAACGAAAGGGGTGGGGCCAGCGTAATAGGGGCGGGGCCTATGCTACGTCTCGAACTGCGTGAGCAGCGCGCGCACCTCGGGCGTCAGCTGCTTGGCGGCGCTAGCGGCTTCGGCGATGGCGCGGCGGTACGGCCCCTTCCTCTTCTTGTCGAAGCGCGACTGGAACGTCTCGAGGAAGGGCGAGAGCTGCGCCAGCGGCAGGAAGGAAGTGGTGGGCGAGCCGAACCAGGAGACCCGCGCTTCCTGCCGCACTGCCAGCCCGGTGTCGCCGCGGCGCGCCACCGTGATGCCCAGCACGCGTGCCGGCCACCAGGGGAAGCCGTAGATCTTGGCCCAGACGATGTCGCCGACGCACACGGTGCGGCCGTCCGGCAGCAGACACTTGGACACGGACTTGGAGAAGACGGACGACGAGGACGACGACGAGGAGGAGGAGGACGTGGACGACTTCCTGCGGCGCTTCGGGTCGCCGTCCTCCTCGTCCTCGCCCGCCAGCGGGGTGCACAGGGGGACGAAAGAGGAGGGTGGAGCAGGGGGAGGGGCAGAGGAGGAGGAGGGCGGGTCCCCGGGGGGCGGGAGGTCAAAGGTCTCTGTGGAGCTGCACTCTGAGTGGGAGGAGTCTAGGGAGCAGGAGGACGGCAGGGGAGGCTCCGCCTCCTGCCAGCCAGCTCCTTCCTGTGCCTCTCCGTCACTCGTTTCTATGGCGACAACGGCCGGGGGCGGGGTGGGAGGAGCTGGCGGCGAGGGGGTGGGGCTTGCGGCAGGTCGGGGCGACGCCTCAGAGGCGGAGCTCGGCGCCGGGTCGTCGGTACGATACCTTTGAGGTTTGAGGCGCATTCTGGGTGGCAGCGGCGTAGGAACGGCGGCACCGCCCGGGTTCTGCAAGCGGCGGGTGAAGTGGACCTTCTGGCCGTGGTTCTGCAGCGCCGCGGCCCGGGTCACCGTTTTGCCGCGCTCCTGGTTCTGGTCTTTGGGCCGGCGGTGTGGAGCCAACTTTTGGAGGACCTTGCGGGCGTCGGGCCGATCCGGCGCCGGGGTCAAAACCTTCTTAGAGTTCAGCTGCAGGCGCATCCGGCCGGATGCCGCCGTCGAGGAAGAGGAGGAGACCACGCCTCTCAGGACGCGCCGCGAGGACTGCGGCCCTGGTAACCCTGACGACCGCTTGTCGGCACTGCGCCCCGACTTGTCGTCCATCTTCAGACGCTTCAACTCTGAGGACATGGGAGCGTCCGCTGGCCGGCGCCGCCGCGTCGCCTCCTCCCCCCGTCGCGCCTCCCGGTGGCCGCCTGCCGCCACCACACCTTTGCACTTGTCACAGAGCACCTGGCGGGGGCGGAGCTTGATGGCGTTCATGATGGAGGTGGGCTCCTCGCTGCGGTAGCGCCGCTTCGGCCTCTTGATCTTGCGAGGCGGCGGCTGAGGTAAGGCCTGCTGGTAGGTGTCCCTGATGAACAGAGGCGGCGGGTACGGCGCCCCCTCCTGGAACAGCGGCGGCGGCTTGGGGCCGCAGGGCTGGGGGGCGGCTGCCTCGTCCAGCTCAATGCGCGGCCCGTCGCCAGCGCCGGTTGTCTGCAGAGACGCCGCCGGACGGCAGTGGTTGTCTCGTCTGGGAAACACGGTGACAGGAATCCCGAAAGGTCCGAACCTGCAGAAACAGGGGAGTACTGTTAGAACCAGAACAACGGCTGGTACCAGAACATCTGATCAATAGAATCGACCAGATCAGAACCAGGTCAAAACCCCCAGACAACCGGGAAAGCAACACAAAGCTTTGGAGAGTCTGAATGGTTGTGGCTCAGCTCATTTCCAATCTGATTGTTGTTTTTGGTACAGAACTTCTGAGCCAAAACCTGCTGAGTCATCAGCTGGTCTGGAAGGGTCAACCATAACCCAACGAGTATTCCTGCAGCACTGGATGAGAGGAACCCAACTAGAACCAACCAGAGCCCTGTCAGAACCAAGCAGGTTGGGGTTATCAGGTGAAATAAAGCTGCCATCATCATTTGTTTTTACCTAGTGGCTCTTTAATTTTATTATCTGTATGAATGGGCCAGATAATTTCCTTCATGATCAATGAACTACCTACCTAACTTTTCTGACCCATAGATGGCCGACCTCAAACAGTCTCTCTCTCTAGCGACCAAGTTGTTACTGAGACCAAGGTCTGTAGAGGTTCTGGGGTCTCCCAGTCTAGTCCTCAAGGGCTACAGATGCATCTCTGCTCAAACACACCTGGCTCAAATAACCTGCTTGTTCCAAGCCTATTGCAGAGCTGAATGAACGCTGCTGAGGGAATTCAGACATTTTGCAGCACAGATGCATGTAGAAGTTGTAGAGGTTCCGCCTCTGGTGCACAAGAACATCAAACATGACCCAAAACTCAGCCGGACACCATGTTGGTTCTGTTTGTAAGCTCTGAGGACGATTGATGAAGGTTCTGGACCTTTGCACCCATGTAGAAACCAGAACCAAGACAATGCTGGCGATCCGGATCTCTCAGAACCAGCTCTGTCAGAGGAGATCCTGCAATGCAAAGACAAAAACTTGGAGATGATGTGGAGAACCCGACACTGGCTCAGCTACTGGGAAAAACACCAGAGAAGAAGAAGATCTTCCACTGATGAATGGATGGATCCAGTCAGAAACCATCAGAACTTTTCAGGACCAACCACTGACCACTGATCCTAAACCCACATGGCATCAGAGGTTCTGTTCTCACCCTGTTGGGTTCTGGTCACAACAATACGAAAACTGCTGTGGGTGTTGTGGGTGAGATCAGTACCTTTTGGACACGTCCATCAGAACCCCAGAGAAGACCTGCTCCCCCAGCCGGAACGACACCACCAGCGCGTCATCGATCACGTGCTCCAGGCTGACTCGGACCTCGGTACCAGGACTCAGGTCCAGCACAGAACTCGGTTCCGACCCAGAGCTGTCCTCGTGCGTCGGTCCCGATGAGCTCTTACAGAACCCGTTGGCAGGTTCTGAGTTCTCATCCAAAATTGAATCCTCCGTACCAGGTACCAACTCCTCCTGCTGCAGAATCGTGTAGCACCGATCCAGTTCCGTGGTCTCAGTAGGTTCTGCTGGTTCGGCCAGAGATAGACCGGCCTCAGAGACCGGAGCGGGGTCCGGAACCGAGTGCAGAAAAACTGCGGGGGGCTGCGGGTCCAGGGGAATGGTTTGATAGGTACTGGTACTGTCTGAGTTCGGCAGTCCGGGAAAGACCCTCTCAGAACCGCTGCAATCCACCGGGAGGTTCGAAAGGCCTGTGGTCGCGGTTTGGTCCGGGTGGACGCCGCTCCGGTTCAACACATCCTCTGTGGTCCCGCTCCGGTCCAGCTGACCCTCTGTGGTTCTGTCTGTCGCGGGTAAAACCGGTCCCGCCCCGGGGTTCTGCTCCGGACCAACATGGCGGCTCTCCCTGGATTCTCCGTTGTCTGGTTTCCCGCCTGGACCGGATTCTGGGCCGTCGCTGGGTTCCGCCGGAATCTCGTGATGTGCGGGGCTGTACGGTCCGGGTTCCGGCGGACTCTCGGACCGTGTTGTGGTCGGAACCGCAGCTCCTGGCTCCGCAGCCACGGCCGCCATTTTGTTCCGTTGATCTACTGAGTGGTGATGAAGCCCCGCCCTCCTGCTCCGCGGCCTCTTGCCTAGAGCTCCTCTGATTGGTCCTATGTCCTGTCAGTTAATGACGGCGGGGCAGAACGACGTCTGTGATTTGCTGATTCAGCGAAACTCTATGGCTTCGCATCGTTTGTCAGCCGGTGAAACAGGCGGCGCATCCTGTGGTCGGAGCTTCTCTCTATGAAACCCACCGGATCTCCGGCGGGAAGACCCGTTAGGATCCAGCAGCAGGATCACGTGACTGATGTGAGCCACATCGGAGCAAAATCTCTTAAATAACTGAATAAAGAACTCCAGGCTAATCATAAACCTACGTCTCATCTGTATATTAAAATATTCCACTTTATTAATTGTTATCGATGTAATCAGGCTGGATCCATCTGAGCAGATAAGATGTTGTGACTCCTCCCTCACTGCTGCCACCATCCATATATTCTATTCTCCATCCAGAGATGCTCTTCCAGTCTCACAGTTAATCTACTTCACTGTTTTTCAACAATGGAGTCACTGATGTATTACTTCTCCCTGTAGAAAGTCAATGCTTCCTCTGACAGCATCTGACTACTCAAAGCTTTGGTTGTAGATGTTTGCTTGCGCTAATCCAGGTTCTGGTCCTGAAGGAAGTTTTATTTCTGTTATATAGTAGTTACTTCTTTCTACTGCCACTTGATTAAGCCAGTAAATGTATGTGTTACATATGGTTTACTCACCATCATAACCTGAACATGATGTAACGTGAAGTTACCAGGATTAATTTCAATCCTGTGTGTTTTGGTACTCTTGTACATCGTTGAGAGATGAATTTGTTTGTCTCTTGGGGTGAATTGCTATTGGAAACTGGCTCTAGGCAGATAGGGAATTAGTTTGAGAAAGCAAGCTCCTCCCACACCACTCAATATCAATTCCAGCTGGGCCATCAACCAGCTAACTGTAGGGGAATGAATCCTGAATGGATCAAAACAGATGATGACTGAACAGAACCTGAACCGGGTCACTGCAGCTCAGTTTAAAACAAAGCTTAGGGTCTAAAGTCTTTATTCTAATCTTAGACAGTAAGTGGACAGTTCTGTTCACCTGGACCAGACCTGATGTAAAAACTGATTTATAAATTTTTCTGATGACTTTCAGCGTCACAACGTAGCCCATTGATATCTCAAGATGTAATGGGCATTATAAATATAATGCCCATAA
>CAEGAF010192977.1:0-41978 GCA_903067075.1 Micropoecilia bifurca | reverse complement strand
GGCAACTCTCTGTTATTCCTCTCTCAATTTGATACAGTAGGGCCTTCCACACTTCCCATATCTGTGTCCTCTGTCACCTTTATCAGCAGTTAAAACTGTTTCATCCGTTGTTAACATGTGGTAACCAGTTTTTCCAAGTCGTCTTTAAACGCAACATGAGCGCTACGACGCTCACGCTGAGTTTACACCTGTGCAACAGTGAAGGAGACCAGCTGCTGCTGCTGCGCAGAGCCACGCAGGTGTATTAGAATCATGGCAGCAAACCAGCAAAACCCAAATCACTTTTCACAGTTTTTCCCCCAAACTAACCGACTGAGTTGAGTAAAGTTGTTGGATGCAGGTAATGTTAGCTAACAGATGACTAGCTAATATCAATACAGCACCTTAAGCTTAACAAGTAGCCTGTAGGCTACCGATTTGGTTGCCTATGTTCAGCTACGTACATTCATTTTGCCCCCCAGAAAGTCGATCCCCTCGGCCATTTGTAATCTGTAGGGGGGGCCCAGAAAAAGTTTGTAAACCACTGAGTTAAAGTGTTCACATCTGCACAACTTAACGTTTGGAAATTGTTCACTGAAATCTGATATGCGAGTTAAAATGGTCAACAATAAATGTGCTGTATCTAATTAAAGTATTCTACATAAGAATGTAGTTTCTTTTCTTATAGATGCCAAAACCTACATAGATGGTTAATTAAACACTACCTGTGCTGCATCTTCAATTATTTTCAATTATTCAGTTATTTGCATTTCTGGTGAATATATATAAAAACATAAAATGAAGTTGTAGTTTTAATGTAAATAAATAGGAAACAATGCAACATTAAGGATTAGAAAATTGACTGTCATACTTATTAACACCCCTTACAGATGCAAATTGAACGCATTCAACTACAGCTTTTATTTTTTCATTTATTTCTTAAATTTAAATTAGACCTAACTTTTTTTAGGTTAATAATTTAATGATTTAATTATTAATAGTTTAACTTAATTATACCTTTCTACAATTTCTTTTTTTTTTCTTAAATTGAAATATGAAATTACAAAAATGTATATTTATTTTGGTTAACTTGGGCAAGAAAACAAGCCATTCAAGTAAAGTACATATATCTTGTTCTTCATTATCCAGAAAATAGCAACACTAGAAGAAAAGCTACTGAGCTAAACTTTCTATATCTGGAATCAGAGAAATATTTTTAAGAAGTAAAGCAACTTGAAATGTGATAAATGTGTGGTTGGTGTTGGGCATAAACATGCAGATTTTGCTAAATCTCTAATCATTTTCTTTGTTTTTTTTTAGATCACGCAACAGCAGTACCGATTTTTACCAGGGTTGCTGTGAGGATTCTTAGTCACCTTAGATCTAAACCAGTCCAAATAGTATTAATGGACCAGAGTCACGCTGGCTTTCTTTCATTTCAAAAACAGCCCCCTTTCAGGTGCAAGCAGGGGCTGTGGTTAAAGCGGCAGAGTGGAAATAATGGCAGAACCACATGCAAAATGGTTTGCACTTCATTTTGAACAGTAGATATTAAAGAAACTAGTTAAATTTGGTTTGCTTCAGCAAAGAGAGAGAGAGACACTGAGGAGGGGTTTGCGGCTTCCAGCCAACTATCAAGAGAGACCCTTTTTTTCCATAATCATGAAAATGTCTGCAGTTATCTTGCTCAGTTGTGTGGTAGTCATCAGTTATTTCTACTTGTATTGAAGTGGGACTTCACTTGTTAGGAAGTGCTTTTAAACTGCAGGGTTGTCACTTTTTTTGGCTGAGCTATAGAGCCGTAAATTCTTCTACTACAGGTTGGCACGCTTTATCAAAAGCGATGATAAAATTAGATTACCTTTACTTCTACACTAATCACTGCTCATTATGGCTAAACATTAGTCTTTCCCCTGCAGATTAATAGCAGTGAGAACTAACTCGAAGTGCATGAGTGTGTCCCATGAGAAGATTTAGAATTTTCCACAATTTGGGACATAAATTATACACCTGAGGAGACATCATAATTTGAAATCAGTTAATCAGTTTAATAGCTGAAAAACTGCATCAAGCTGTTTATAACCTTGATTATAATTACCTACCCCTTGCTTATCAAAAACAAACCACCCCATGACCACACTGCCCTTTCTTGCACATATTTACTTCCTAACTGTATAAAACAGAGTGAAGTCATTATTCAAGATCTTTGCTAAATAACATTATTCCAGTCATTTTGTGGTGACGTGTGGAATCCATCTTAAGAAGGTGGTTCACGCTGAACATTCACTTTAGCTCAGTTGCTTGAGCTACAGGATACTGTGACTTCAACGGCTGTAGTCTCACCTCAAATGTTTGATACCTTGATATTTTTTTTTTATATGTAACACAGAATCAAGGCAGTTCTGAAGAGAAAATGAGGTCTAACCAAGTACTTGCAAGGACTACATAATAGACTTAAAGTGGTTGCTGAGTGTGTCCGCAAAATGTGACCTTGCACTGAGCAGCTGTCTCTGTAACAGTCTGCTTGTGTCTTATAAAAATTCTCCCCACTTGTGATAAGATTCTCGCTGGTTAGAAAAGACAGCAGCATGAACTCTGAGAGTCTTCTGTTTCTCCGGGTGACTGTCTCCGGTGCTATTCTTGACTGTGTGATGCTTGGCTAATATTGCGCATCTGAGAATAAGTCGGTGAAGTTATCCTCGTCTCCTGCGCAGGATGTAAGTGATGCTTTGCGGTAGGCTTCCACAGATCCCCATGTTAACAAAAGATGAACGTTTTGAAACTCATCAGCTATTGTCTCAGTAGTTGAAATGCAATGAGCCTCCTGTGATGGCCTCAGAGCTGAGCACTAAGCAAGGAAGATTTCAACCTGCAGCTAAAAAGTTGATTGAGATTCAAGACTCTGCATTCAGAGGTGCTCACTGTTAAATGAACAATTCCTACTGAGTTTGAGCTGCTGAAGTCGTGATGCGCTAAATTAGCGGTTTCCAAACTTTTTCTCCCGGGCCGCCCCTATGGATTACAAATATCTGTCTAGTTGAACGACTTGTGCAGGGGTGGGGGGCAAAATGAATGTACGTAGCTGAACATAGAGAACAACACCAGTAGCCTACAAGCTACTTGCTAACAAGCTTAAGGTGCTGTATTGATATTAGCTAGCTAGTCATCTTTTAGCTAACATTACCTGCTTCCAACAGCTTTACTTAACTGTGGGAAAAACTGTGAAATGTTATTTGCGTTTTGCCGCTTTGCTGCCATGATTCTAACACACACCAGTGTAGTTCTGCACAGCAGCTGCAGCAGGTGTCCTTCTGCTGTCCACCGGCAAAGTACACAGCGGATACGAGTCGTTCCCAACTTTGATTTAGAGCAGGGACATCGGTGTGTCAGAAACCGCCAGCAGACGTCCAACCCATGGTGGTCAGTTTCTGAGAGTTTGTTGTAAAGCAGGGAACTGAACATCACCGGATCATATTATTAACATGGACAAGATTCCCCTGATGTTTGATAATCTCTAAATAAATGCTAGTTATACTCCAGTGAGACTTATAGTCAGGAATATACAGTATAAAGCTTTTTAAAAATTCTAACTGCATCAAACAATATACATCATGTTACTCTTGGTCTTTCCTCACATGAAATGTATTGAGTAGATTTAAATTGTGTAAGTGAACTGATAGTGTTTTGTTGGTTGTATCTTATAGTTCCACTGCAAAGGAGTGCTACGTTTCTTCACCTAAACGTGAGCGTTGTTATGCTTTCTAAATGTAATTGACCATTTCTCACTTCCCTATAGGAGCTAGTCCTGGATTGTGCGGAGACCCTGGGATCCCGTCACATGGCACCAGACTGGGAGGGGAAGAATTTAAGACCAAGAGCCTTCTGCGTTTTAGCTGCGAGGCCGGGTATAATCTGATTGGCTCAGCTGAGAGGACCTGTCTTCACAACAGCAGCTGGAGCGGTACACAGCCTGTGTGTCAAGGTAGGAAGTGGAGCACTGAGCATTTGTTTGAATTCTGTTATCTAATAATCTGGTTCTGTAACGATCAGGAAGCCGTCATAAAGCTGCACCTCAAAGTTCATACATCTTACAGAATACCTGCAGGTTTCAGGGTTTTATTTGTACTGAAAATCGAAGGAGTGATTCTTCTGTGGAACAAATCAGATATTTATGTACCCTTGTAAACAATAATCTACATGTGCAAAGCCTTTTTAAATTTGTTTCATTATAAAATCCGGCTGCCTGATTTATGCCAGGCCCTGTGATGTGACAACATAGCATATTGAGAACTGTCTGTCTTGTTGAGACATTTCGATAGCAACCTATTCCTGGCTCATTACCTTTGGGTCCCAACCCAGTTTCTTTAAAACATTACAGCTGAAATGAAATATGCTATAAAATGAGTCTTTCCACATTTTTGCGAAAACCTATAATGCATTTGTGGATGTGAACTTTTCACCATGCCCTGAAAAAATATAAATCAGCTGAGGCCCAGGAGTTGATGAGCATAGGCTCTTTTTCTGCACATAAAGCAGCATCAGGCACACAACTGACAGTAAGAAACTGATCCTTTATCAAACAAACAGGCTTCGCGCTACATACTATACATTTTCTATAATGTGAAGAAGCTTGCTCATTGTTCATTCCTGCAAGCCGTGACAGAGATAGAGTATTCATGAAATGAAGCCCTGTAGACATGAGTTATGAATGTGTTGAATCTGAGCTTCTCCAATTTTCTCCCCAGTTCAGGATCACATTTTCTCTGCAGATACATATCACTAAATTAGAATAACATTGAAAAGTAAATCTATTTGAGTGATTAAATTCGAAAAGTGAAAAATGATATAGATTCATTACACACAGAGTGATGTATTTAAAGGTTTTTATGCAGTTAATTTTGATAATTATGACTTACAGCTAATTCAAATATTACATTTCTCAAAAAGTTGGAATATTAAATGTGAGACTGGTTTGAAATACAGAATAAATATGTCTATGCACTGCACAGTATGTACTGTCGATACTTGGCCCCCGGCTCCTTTTACATGTATTACCATCTACTTTATAGAGACAAACATGGAGAACCAACATCTAGTTTCATCAGATCATGAATCCAGACAAACCCCAACTAGGCTATAAATTCAAGTTCTTACTAAACATTTTGAACCAATATGTAGTTCTATATTTTTACCTTCTAGTAAACCGTTTATGCTTATATTTTTCTCTTGCTTTTCTTTTATTTTGTTTGTATTTCCTCTGATTGGTGTAAAGCACTTTGAATTTCCTTGTTGTTGAAAATGGGCTATATAATTAAATTTACCTTATCAGTGCATGATAAGCAATTAACTGAGCCTTCAGGTCACCTGCATTGTTGTCTCTCATCTTCCTCTTGACAATATCCCACAGAGTCAAAAAATGATAACCAGCTCTCTATGTAGACGATGCTGTTCACAATAAAAAAGAAAGTGCTGAAAGATTAACAGGGAGTGCTGGTTATAAAATTTTGAATGTTCCCCAAAACCTGGCACCCATTAAGTCTCATTGACTTTGGAGTTGTGTGCACTAAAATATTTCTTTGAATGTCTCACAGATTCTCGTTTGGGTTTAGTTCAGGGGAATTTGGTAGCTAATCTAACACAGTGATGCAAGCTGGGCGTTGGGATTCTTGGCAGTGTGGGTAGGTGCCAAGTCAGAGTGGAAAATAAAGGTTTAGTTAGTAAAGGAAACGATAAAATACCTTGGTAAATGACTGCAGTGACTTTGGACTTGATAAAACACAATTGACTAATATAAGCAGATGACAGATGTTAGCTGTGTTTCTCATCATAATCCCCAAATCATTACTGACTGTGGAAATTTCACAGTGCACTTCATGCCACTTAGCATATGTGCCTTCTCACTCTTTTTCCAAACCACAAGACAAGAGTCTGTCTTCTTTGTTGTCATTTTTCTTCTTTACATGATCTTATTTGTTTCCAATTGTCCAAGTAGCACACAGTGAAGTCTTTCTGTTGTTCAGGAGTGATTTAAGATAAGTAATGCAACAGTTTTATTTCCCAAACACATATGTGTGTTGCAGCACGTGAAGCACCGACTCCTGCTGCAGTCGATGTCCTCTGACTCTCTCTTTTGAGTGGGATTTGCTTCAGAGGTTTTACAAGACTACAAGTTCTCCTTTTTGTCTGCTGTTGATCATGATGCACTTGGAAATATAGTCAAAGAAGCTATTAAGCATTTTCCCTAAAAAACATAGTATGTATAAATTTAAAGTCAAAGTGGCTTCTACAAAACAAAGAAAAATAAAAAGAAATGTGATGCGACATGGTGTATTATTCTCGCAAGCTCCAAAACAGAACTGAGTGGGGAAAAATCATTAAGTTTGTGAAATTTGATACAATATTGAGATATAAAATCTATTATATCTGTCTCTCTAAAATGAATCTTGTGCGTCACTTTTCTAATAAAGCTAGTAGCAGTTTTTGAAGGCACTCTGTGGGCAGATGGGAATTTACGGGAAATTAAAGAAGCTCTCTGTAGCGCTATAGACTCACTGGAAACCTCACAAAATACTGCAGCTGAATAAAGCACATAATCTCCAGTGTGTCTGAGTGCTGGTGTTAGATTATGGGGTTGGAAGGGTGAGTCATACAGTATCAGTGTCCACTTGAGCATTGTTAAGGGTCTGTAAAAAATAATTACCAGAATGCTAAAAGTCGGCTTTACTTAAAGAAAAAATACTGATATAACTGAGCAAACACAACGATTTGCTCTGATATAAACATCAGTTTAGTTTAGAAAGCAGTAGCTTTTGTCTGCTGTTTATCACAATGCTTGACTTCATAAAGGTCAATATTGTTCACCTGTTGATTAATTGCCCTCCAAAAGATTCTTGTCAACCCTGAAATTATTGCTGCTTTGAAAATCCAAACTTTAATGCAGAAATGTAATGTAATTTTTCTTCATGTCAGAAATCAATATGTTTGTGTTGTAGTTTCTTATGTCAAGGAAAAAAGCTATAAGGCACAAACCGTACATGCAACTCTTGCAACTCTTGTTTTTTCTTGTTTTTGTTAGAAAGTCTGAAATCTCTATTAAATTGATTACACATACTAAAAACCCAACAGAAACATGCACACACCTCGGAGATGCACGTCTGTTTGCCTTTGCCAGGGCCCGTGTTTGCATAAGGCTAATTATTTATGTCTGTCTACATTTGTTTTTCATTAGGCTAATAGTGGTTAAAAGTTGATTCAGAAAGGGTGAGATTTCCATCACCGGGACACGAGTAAACAAAAATCCATGGACACAAATGCGTACACATCCACAGACTGCTGCTATGGCACACACTCTTCACACTCCTAGCTGAAAACAGCAAAAATTTACTCTTGGACCAAGCTTTTAAAAGGGTCCTAACAAATGAATCCAATCAATAGGTGGCTGATTGTTAAGGGCTGTCAGCTGTCATGATCTTATTAGTGAAATGCGCTGTGGGTGGTTGCTAATTCCTCCTGACTCAGTTAATGTGCTTTGCCAGCAAACTAAAGTTCAATGAATCAGTAGTTCAGACCTTTCCTGTCTGCTTTAAGTGCCCTTCCTGACAGTTTTGTAATGCAATCCGTAGACCAGTTGTGATCAAAAATTAAAAAGGCCTTTGCCATATCCCTCTCTGTCCACAAGTTCTAAATAATGAACCAACTCTACAACCCGGCAGCGTGAGCAACGCTTCCTTTGTTTTGTTTTTTTATTTGTGTATCGTGAATCTTTTACCCGACAGAGAGTCTGGTTTTCTTCAAGCAGACGGAACCAGGCAACACTTGGCCTTGGTGTTTTTTAATGCTTTAAGCAGCAGCCCTTTGGTAGATGATGCTGATTTATTCGAAGCTTCCAGTTAGTCTTAAGTGCACAAATGTAACCCAGCGCATCTGCCACTCAGTGTTGGGAATTAGGCCAACGACCTTTATTCATCAATCAGCCTCACTAACTAAAGGATGCATTTTAGGTTATTTCCAGCTGTCTCCAGTGATAATCTCATTATTGCAGCCCAGAGCTGATCAGCACTGATTGACAGGAAGACGCTAACAGCTCGCTTTGCAGTTATTTCCTCCATTAATCAGCGCTGACGGCTATGTTGTTTTTTTCCTCATCAATCCTCAGCTGTTTCTTGCGGTAACCCTGGCACCCCGGCCCATGGAAGAATTGTGTTCAGCGACGGCATCACCTTTGGCAGCTCAGTGGCTTACGCGTGTTGGGAAGGGTTTAAAACATCTGGATTGACCACCAGACACTGCACAACAAATGGCACATGGACTGGTCAGCCCCCAGATTGCACTGGTAGGAAAGCTTTTGCATGATTACTATCTATGCAGTTTATATTTTGAACACTGTTCGTGTAGCAGTGTTGCAGTCATAATAGGATAAGAAATTTAGTTTAGACTTGTATCCATCACCAGTCCAGGATGCTATATGTAGGTAAGTGTAAGTATGCTGCATCAAAATACTTTAAGTTAGCTACCTTAACAGAAAACAGACAAACATTTAGGAAACAGAAGTAAAAATGTTAGTTTTTAAAAAAGCAGGATTTCTGCACCAGGGAACTGAAGGATTCTGCAAGGTCGCGCCCAATTGCTGAAGTCACTGTCGCAGTTGCGTGACAAAATACATGTCCACTTCATGTCATCTTCCCGTTCTTATTACAGCCCCTCTGAGGAACTTTTTGCCTCACTCTGTATGCAGAACTGTTATGTGATTTGTCTGCATTGTGTTTGTTTGAAACTAAATGCAACTACTCAACTTGTAGAAGTCGGTTTGTCCGAGGCTAAGAGGACGTGCATAGTGCATGTACTTTGTCTCCTCTGAACTTGTAAGTTGTCATTATTGCTGTGTTTACTATATTGTCGTAAACCACACATATGTCAAAACAACATGATGCATACTGCAGTGGGAGGGATTCACTGGATGTTGGTTCGGTGTGTCTTGTGGACCTTGAAGGTTGTGTGAATTCGACTTCAGTCTAACCATGCTGGGCCCTTTAAAGAACGGTGACTAAGAAACCTTTATGTTTTTCTAACTGTGACAGAGAGCTCTGTAAATACCCCTTACCTGTTTTAAAGAGAATTGAATGAATCAACATGTCTAAAAAAACAGTTAAAACTCCGTCCACATTGTTGTAGCTCAGAATATATATTGTTTTGGCTTGAGGAAAACTTTGTCTCTTATTCTCCTTTTCAGTGATCAGTTGTGGCGACCCTGGGCCCATCGCCAATGGCATCTATTTGGGAAGAGAATTTACCTTCAACCATACTGTGGCCTACCGCTGTAACCCTGGCCACCTGATGGAACCAGCTGGACGCAATGTTCTGAGCTGCACTAAAGATGGAACCTGGAACCAAACCAAGCCCAGTTGCAAAGGTATCAGAAAGCAACATAAGTGGCAGATTTACTATCCGTAGGCAGTTCACCATCTGGTCGTGGTTCAGAAATGGTACCTCTGGGAGTGTCCAGCTTTTTGCATGAGACACTGCAACTGTTCTGATCTGCAAGTGCAAGCATAATTGGCTCATTTTAAGAATGAGTCAAAAGTCTACGAGGGGCAGTACAGATTAGTGCAGTCGCAAACAGGTAGGCCTGTTGATCCCCACAGTCCAGTCATTTGCACTACATTAGTTAGTTGCACCACAAAGCTGTGTTTCCTGGAGCACAAGACAGGCACAGCAAAAACTTTAGGACCTCAAAGCTTTTTCATCACACAGCTAGACTGCATATATAGTGAGATTAGGATTGAGTCAGTTTTTGTAAATTTATAAAATAATTTCTACAATCACCACTGAGATGACACAACGGCTTTTAAGTACTTTATACATCACAAAATTGCAATAAAAGTGTTGCATAAGTGCAAACTCTTAAACAGATCCTTTGTTGAAGCACTTTTTGACTTTTTAAACCTGCATTGAAGTATAGCTAACCGTATTCTATATTATCCTGATATAAATGTTAGTTGTTCTGGTAGGAATTTACTAACATGCTCATTTTTAATTATACAGCTAAAGACATAGTCTATAGAGAAGCTACACAGGATTCAGATTGCCTTTTATGCACACTAGTATAAATACATTTTGACTCAATGAAGACAGTCATCCATCATCTAAACCTGCTTATTGTGTGTATGTCTCGGATTCTCCAAATTATTGGACAAATGAGTAGAGAACCAGGGCAAAATTATTTTCTTTCATAGTACTGGCCAACGTCATTACGGTAAACTGTGTAATAGTTTGATCCATAGAGAGTCCTACAATTCTGTTGAGCGCATGAGCGAACAAACACTGAATGTGACAGGCAGCCAATCAGAAAGCGGACTCTACACCTGCTTTCTGAGGGGAAATTACCGAGGGGAATCCCAAACAGCTGAAACGCTAAGCTTGGCGGCAGGGCTAGCAAAGCATGGCGGGCCACCATGCTTATAATACACTGGGAGAAACCCTGAGAGTGTGCGACAGAGACGCCTTCCTCAGAAGACCGGCTGCCAATTGGATGTTTTTGTTAAATATGTAATATTTGTCAACATTTCTCAAACATTATAGAACTTTATAAAAACTGAAAAAGTATCTGATAAGATTTTTTTTGCTCCTTTCAATTCCATCAGTTTATTTGCTACATTAAAGGTCTGCTTGCTTATTAACAAATTACACAGTATTTTCTACTAACATGCATTGTGGAACATGAAGAGGAGTGTGGGAAGATAACATGGCTCTGCTATTGAAGTTAGTATAAAAAAGTGCTGATTTCACAAATAAATGATATTTAAATGTGAGCTGATTTTCCAAAATAAAAGACTGGGGATGAACAACACTTTCTGCCGGAAAATTGGGACACAAGAACATTACCCGTCAAAACAACATTGTGAGTTTTTAAGGCAAAAAAAAGACCCTTCTGTTCTCTAAAACATGCAAAGAAGAAGTTAAAAGAAAGCATACAGTGTTTGAGAGTGGTACAGTAAAACAACCCAGTTTAGACTATTATGCTCAACAACTCTAGCATGGAAATGTTTCCTGCGATCCTCTCTACCAACCTCTTCCCATAAACAGAAAATATCCTGCTGGCTTTCTCAGTAGCTGAGGCTTTGAACTAAGATGAAAAAAAAATGAGAAAACTGGGAGAGAGGATGCTGAAAAAGAACCAAGCAAAGGAGTTGGGGAGGTAGAACAGAACAGAAAAGAAAAGAAAAAAGCGATACTGCTGGTGATGGAGACTGACGAGGAAATTGAAAAGTGGAAATTATAGGTGTTAGGGATGAATAAGAACTGGGGATGGGAATGGGCTTCAAGCTTTCTCCCATTTGTTTGTCCACTTTCTTTTCATCTTCTGTTCCCTTTAGTGCTCACCTTTCTGCTGCTCTTTAGACTCTTCCTCTCATATCATGAGTTTTGTTTACTCCTCCCATTTCCATCACCTTTGTGTAGATCCAATCCCATTTTGATGCAAAACCATTTATTTTTCTTAAATATGTAAACAAATAAATAGAGCTCGGGAGAATTCAAGGCTGTAGTTTGACAGATTTTGTAATCAGAGTAATAACAAAGGGTGATAGGTATGGGGTGGAAGGTAAAGAGGCCTAGCAGTGACAAGGGAGGACGGAGAATCAAAGCGGTAAAGAGGTGCATTTGGAAAAAATGGGATTAGAACGGAGGGTGGTGCAAACAAAACCAACAATGGCACACATTGAGCAACAGAGAGATTAAGAGAATAAGCTTTGGGATGTCAAGAAAAAGAGATTTAAGAAAGCGAATGGAAATGGAAAAGGGAGGTGTTTTGATGAGGCATCACAGTGGTGGCAAAAAGGAAGCAAGAGAGAAACAAGTGAGAGAGGAAAGAAGCGATGAGAAAACCGAGAAGCAAATCAATAGCTGCCCCCGAACCTGTAAACACACCGTGAGAAAAGGAATTAGGCTCATAAAATGTGTTGGCTGGCTGAATTGTGCCAAGAGAGAAATGCCTAAAAGGAAAATAAAGGCAGAGGAGAAGTTTTCCAAAAAGGCGTGAGAGGGGAGACGAGGGGTTCAGGGGTGAGGAATGAGAGAGAGCTGGAGCTGGGGACTGAGAGAGGTGAGAGATTTGCAAGGAAAGAAGAGTGGGTAGGTGGAAGGAGTCAACAATACTAATTAGGTAATAAAACGCTGAGATACATGAGCAGGTCTACTCCTCTTCCTCCAGGTTTTGATGTCACCGCAGTCTATGCAGAATAGGACGCAAAGCGGAAGTGAAAGAGTTCAAAATCCTTCATTTCCAAACACAAGTGTCCTTTAGGCACTGGAGACTTGAGGAAATACAGGCCTTGAATATTAAGAAAGCCGAAGTCAATAAAAGTGTTTTCTTTCATTTTTAGACAGCTGGAGTTTGTTCGATAATAACAAAGTTGTTTATATGAAGGAGAAAACACTCATACGGTGATTAATTTGGATCCCTGTTAGCTTCTGGCCAGCCACCAGCTATTGTTCCTGGAGTCACAAAGCAATAAAATGATGAACTGCATGCTGAACAAAACTGGCAGTGACTTGTGTGCAGGTGTATAGATTATTCCTTTGGATGGGGGGCGGATCAGCCAAACTCATTGTAGGAATATGAAATGAGCAATACTGAATGATGAGACACTTTCTGTTTTCTGTCTCAGAGAGTGACTTTGGGGAGATCGGTGGCTTCTTCAGGACGCCCGTGACTCTCATAGACAGAAATGTGTCGCTTAAGATGCTGCAAACAGACATAGTTGGCTCAAATTCAAAGCCAAATAGCTATTATTTCATACTTAGAGAAATGTATAGTTATATTTTCAGTGCTTCATCTAGACCTTTGATGGGTTCATACATCTACAGTTTTTAACCTTTTTTTTTTTTGTTTCGAGGCAACCACATCTGCTTGCAACAAGCTAATCAACTTACTAATTTTGGCTTTGAATGTCACAAGCATTCTGAAAAAAAAAACAAAAAAACAGCCTTGTGTCTGGATCCATGTGTGCACCCTGTATCATCAGAGCAGTGTGAATGGAGCATGACACCATCTGTCTCCTAGTTAGACAGAAATTACACTGACTTTATGAGACGTTTGAAGCCTTGCAGATGGTTATCATTATCTCAGGGAGTTAGTTACATGCACACACAGAGATGTTTATCGTGTCATGAAGTTATCCGCACGCACATCGGTGCGCGTGAACTGCTCTGCAAGTGTGTGCACAGTATCTTTAATAACTTTGTCATGCAACAGCGCATTGCCTAATGATCAAATGATAACAGATTCCTCCTTTAATGCACAATAATCTTCAGACAGCCGCAGACAATCTGATATCACCGCCGAACACTGGCAGTTTTAAAATTAAGCTTTAAAATAGTCATGGGTTTTTGTGAATCATTACCAGAAATAGCACTGCTGCTCGAAATTTGTATCAGAGGGAAGAATTAGGGGATATCATCTAAATCTTCATTCAAAACACATTTGAAAAAGAACCCAATTTTTTGCTGAATAAAAGTAGACAGATTATGGCCTTATTGAACGCTGATGGTTTGGTTTGAGTCACGAAGCCTGACGTCTTCATTAAAAGTAGCAAAAGCTTCTTGGCGTAAAGGGTCATTGCAGTAATGTTTGGCACAGTGCACTGACAAATCCTTAAAACAAATGGCTGTTATGGTGACTTGGTGGTGCTAAGATATAACATTTCTTGCTGTTTTCTGTCTGCCAGTGAAATTTGCTCACAGTTCTCTTAGCTGTGCATAGTGGCAACACATACCCCGGTCCTTTAACAGGTTTTTCACAGTTTTAGTGTTTTAAAACTTATTCTCCGACTGTAAATATGGAAAAGATTTAGTGAAAATCTATGGCCTTATCTGCAATTCCCTACTTAAGAGGATCGACATACATCTCTCTTACAAGAATGAAATGCTCTCTAGTCTTATCCTTTTAAAAGAGGCACTAAGTGAACCAGGTCTCTGTGTTAAATTAAAGATAAAATATTGTATATATCCTCCTGGAGCTGCCTGCACAAAGTTTCATAGGATAAGCAGAGATCCTGACAAATTTGTTGGACTTTGATTTGTGTGTGTTTGCCTCAGTTATCCAGTGTGGACATCCCCCCCAAGTGCTCAATGGAAAGGTCGAAGGAACTGATCATTCCTGGGGATCCAGTGTGAGCTACAGTTGTTTCCAGGGTTACCAGATGTCCATTCCTCCTGTCTTAACCTGCGAGGGAAACGGGACTTGGACTGGAGACATTCCACAGTGTTTGCGTGAGTTCATACTCCTTTAAATGCAGCAAACTGCAGCACACTCCATTTGAGCCGTAGCGAAGGATTGTCAGCGATGCTAAAAGTGCAGAGCAGTCAAAGTGTTGACTCACTATTTTGTCTTTCAAGCTGTCCTGTGTGGGGATCCTGGTTCTCCTGGAGAAGGATTCAGAGAAGGGAACATCTTCTCATATGGGTCAGCTGATAAACTTTGGTATTTCTACATGAGACAAAATGCGTTGTCATTAGGGTGCAACGACTGCAGTGTTCTGGCCGATTACAGATGTTTTAGAAGTCTGACCTGCTGATTTGATTTCGGTCAATGCTGATTTTTTTTTTTGTTGCCTGAATTGTTGCTAAGTATAGAAAGAATGTTTGACATGGCTATTGTTAACTGTCATAGTATTTGCTGTGTGGCACAGAAAAAATGTCCAGATATTGTCCTGATTTTAAACACTGGGGTTCCTGTAATGTTTATGTGTGGTTTGATGTTTATTTTTCTCTTACAGGTCAGAGGTCAGGTTTTACTGCCATTCCCCCTATGTGCTGGTGGGCTCTGCCACCAGACTCTGTCAAGCCGATGGGATTTGGAGTGGGCATCAACCAACCTGTATAGGTAACTAAAAGAAAGAAAACATGATTGCTTTCTGATTTAGTAGGATGCATCAGAAAGTACATTTTTTGACGAATCACTGGTTGATCAAATTTAATGAGTACAGCAATTGGCAGGTTGGAACATAAAGATGTGTTGAAGAGAAAATTTGACTGTTTGATTTTGGTGTGTTGAAGCAGGGGGCTCATCTGTAACAAGCAGGACAGCTGCTCCTACTCAACACCATCTCCTGTCCCATCTCACATAATTTAATGGCTTTACTTTATTTCCAGTTTTGTAGATGTTCATTTGTTTTTTTATTTTTTTGTTATTTTGGCCTGATTACCTGTATTTTTATGTCCTTGTAGATGAAAAAAAATCTTCATAAAACAATAGTTTTTATTGTTATTTGGATGGGACGGTGGGTAATGTGATCATAGGAGCATAATGAAATACAATGTTTAATCTTTTTATGTTTGTGTGTGTAGATCCAGCCTTCAACAGCTGTCGTGATCCAGGAACTCCAGCCTACGGTATTCCAATCATGGCCCAGGGCTTTCAGGTGAGCACTTGATTATGGAACTGGAATTAGAGATAAGCACACGTATGAAACCTGCTTATTATTATTGGATTGCAGGACAGCAGTCATTAACATTGATCATGGTATATTACTGAAAACCAAACCATGATGTGGTGGTTTACTAAGATCAGTAAAACCAAAACTATACACTAATGCAAGAACTATGTTAAGGTTATTGTGACTCTTTAGTTACAAATCAAATATGCATTGAGAGGTTTATATACTGTATATCAGCTCAGACAACGTCATTATTGTCACTGTACTTTTGAATTAAAGAAATCTGGTAAATAAATAATTACAAAACAAATAAATGCATGGAATTTTAAAACAATAATAGTATGCATAAGGTTAGCCAAGATAGGCTCAAATATGTTCTTGCAACCTCCATAATGTGGATCTGAGAGGCCCTACGCACTTATTGGAGATTTGGCCACTATTCTTGGTAAATGTGGTAGACGGAGCTTAACTTAAATATTTCACAAACTTTAATTTGTGTTGAGACTTTCCAAAAACTTGATGCTAACCCTATTTTATGATTTCAATTTTTTTATATATACATTTAGAATCATTGTCTTGTTGAGACACACAACAATAATCTTTCTTCATTATTCCACCTACTTTGTGCACAGTTACTCTGATAGCCACACACAGCTAATGCATGACGCTGCATTCCTCATGCTTTGCAGTTTATACAGCATAGTTATGTGTGAAAGCTTAATCTCGACTCTTCCAAACGAATATTTTGTTACTGTGGCCAAGACAGGGTTGCACCCACTTCCAAGTGGAGTCAACTTGATTAGAAGCTGCAGATATACAGAAAAGAAAGAAAAGAAAACATACACGGCCAAAGGCCGTGGCAACTACATTTACAAAAACATTTGAAAACAAGTAGTTTAAACCTGAGACAGATGAGCAACAAAAACATACATATGTCCATGAATTATGTAGGAAAATGTTCTATTCAAAGAAAGAGATAATTGTAGATGATTATGCTAATTAGTAACTATAAACAAGATTCTTAAAAAAATCATCCAAAGTCATTTCTGTCTAACTCAGCTATAGAAATAATCTGATACACACTTCATTTAATGCTTCTTCAGCTGTAGTTTTCTTTCGTGCAGTTGATGCGTTTTAAAATATTAAAAAGCCACCACGAATCAAAATGTCACCGGCAGTCACTCCGCTCGTGTTGGTGGCGGAGCAGCCGGGTTAACAGATGGCTGCCAGAGACTTTAACCAAGGCTCTGAAGGCAACTGGGATGAGCTGGGGGTGAAAAACAGAGGGGCTTCTGACAATCTGAAAGGCAGAATCATAGACTAGCAGTGCATTCTTAAGAAAGGGGATTAGGAGCTGATTGGTTCTGCAAGTCCGAGTTAAAAGATCAGTGAGCAGTTAACAAACCCAGTTGAGTTTGAGGTGACTTTGAC
The DNA here is from genome assembly GCA_903067075.1 of Micropoecilia bifurca. Classification (NCBI taxonomy): domain Eukaryota; kingdom Metazoa; phylum Chordata; class Actinopteri; order Cyprinodontiformes; family Poeciliidae; genus Micropoecilia; species Micropoecilia bifurca. The sequence continues at coordinate 25,134 of CAEGAF010192977.1, read as the reverse complement.
AGCGTGAGAACCGCAAGAACAGCACACACCCGCTGGAACGAAGGCAGCAGCGTCCATAAATAAACCAGCAGAAAACTTTGAGATGGTACATAAATAGTACGACTGTGGCGTGGGTTTGAATATTAACTCTAATGTAAAGTTCTGTTTTTGACACCGGAGTTCAAGTTTATATTGATTGTCGATGCAATTCTTCATCTTCAGTCCCCCAAACAAGATTAAAACACTTCTTTAAGAAAGTCATTGCAGTGAATTGGTATATTAGCAGTCATGTGATGTACATATTCATTGGAGATGAGTCAGAAAACTGAAAGGTTTTTTGTTTTTTTTCCCTCTGCACAGTCATGATTTCTTTTCAAATGTGCCTCAAAAGCTTTTTCTCAGCACCCCCTCAACTTGTTTACCTGCCGAGTGTGTTGTGAATTGAAGGTTATTTTCTGTTGAATGTGGCATGGTTTTCGAATAGAACAGGCTAACCTGAATAGTCTTTCTGTCATTATATTTCAACGATACGTAGGTGGGCAGTAATATTTCTTTCAAGTGCCGCAAAAACTACCACATCATCGGTTCTACAACAAGAACGTGCCTGGAAAACCTAACGTGGAGCGGAACTCAACCTGAATGCATAGGTAAGGATTAACTCAGGATATATAACTATTACTTGTTCATATCAGGCTGTTAAGAAATGACTTGTCAGATTTTAGTATGTCATACATGTTTCTGCTTCTCATCACTCAGCTCATTCATGTCGACAGCCGGAAACCCCCAATAACGTGGATGTTCGAGCTATGGACCTGCCAACTTTAGGATACACGCTGATATACACGTGTCAAGAAGGTTTTTATCTGTCTGGTGGATCAGAGCACAGAACCTGCAGAAGTGATGGGAGATGGACAGGGAAACCGCCGCTCTGTAAAGGTATTCAGACTTTCTCTGCTTTTAAAATGGTTTTATCCTGAGTTTAAAATCAGATCTATAGGTGGAGCCCAAGTGACGCACCGTTTTTCAACAAGATAATGAAAAGTAATGATGAAACTCAAGACGGTTTTAATTTGTGACTAATGTCAAAGCTTGATTTGATAGTAATAATTATTTTATCAATCAAATCACGGAAGTTTTATTTGTGTTCTGCCAAATTACATCAAGGTGAAAATATGCTTAATATTTATTTCCACGAAGTCCTCATTGAGACAGCTACTTAGCAACGCATTTCACTGTAACCAGACCTTCCTGATCTTAATGTGACCAAAAAAGAAAATGATTTGAACACCAACATTTCTGCACAAAAAATAATTTGATAAAACATGAAAAAAAAGAAAAATTTTCATATCACTGTGGATTCAAGCCAAAGTGATTGAGGAAGCATTTATAAATACAGCACTATAGTGTGTAATGGATCTGTGTTATATGAGTCTGACTATGTGAATTGAATCACTGAAATAAATGAACATTGATTACATTTTAAGATACTGAGAGATACACTTACCTACTCTTCTCAGTATTTTTTCCTGTTATGACACAGAATGATTTTCTTTACTCCCAGCAATAAGCAACTTTCTATGTTTCTTATATATTTTTTCTTTCTCTTTACATGTAATTTATATCATATTTTGAACGCAATTCAAGCCGAACTGAATTTTAAACTGTCTTTCATTTCAGTTGGAGTGAAAGAAAATCCCAAAGGCCGAGGGGAGTCAGACATACAGAAGAATAAGATCCGTGGTATGCAGAAACAGCACATTAATATTAATTGAAGAGTTTTTGCTTCATTGCTGATTGTTTTTTTTTTCTTCACTTTTTCTGTTGTTGAATTAATTACATTGTTTCTCAGTAAGCATGAGTGTTTCAAAAAGAATTTCCCATGGAGGAAAAGATGCTGACACTGTAGCGATGAGCGTTACTTATATGGGTGACAGATCAGTAGAAGCCATCTTTACCGAACAGTTCTTCAAAGTACAAGAGTGTAAGAGTTAAATACATCAGCTCAAATATGATGAAACACATTTTGAATTAAATAAATTATTTCAGAGTCAATCTGTAGTTTGAAGGAGACGGTAAGAAGAGAAAAACGCCACAGGAAAAGACCCTGTTTTGAGATTCTTGCAAGGAATACAGCAACATCTTTGTTTGACGTGAGTCATGTCTGAGGCGTAGACTGACCCCTCAGTCATGATGGAAGAAGAGGCTCAATATATTGTGTCAGGATATTTTAGCAGCTGTCAAAGATTGCTTCTCCTGTTTTGTTAAGCTTTTGTTATTTATCCATGTATTTCTTTCCAAGTTCCAGCAGATGTCTTCTCTCCAAACTCTGAGTGGAGCGGTTTCTACGAGTATTTAGGGAAGAGGCAGACCACCACCTTTGCAGTTACTGGGTTCAACGCTACCAGCAGCCGAGTGAACGTCACATTACTGGAGACCAGCGGCGTGTCGATCAGATTGTCAGGTAAAAGAGTTTCATTTTGAGTTCTCAGATAATATTATTTAAGTCTATGCTTTTAATTTCTTGGTAGGAGGACAGAAACTGAGCTAAAAGACTAATTAGCATGAGCTAGATCGCTCTGCTTAGAGCTATAGAACCCTGCAAGTGTTATATCTTATAATGTATAAATGAAAATAATGCTACCTTAATCCCAAAGATCCAAGGAAAATATTCAAGGATAGTCTGTGTGTGGAAAAATTATTTTTATGCAGTGACACCTATTTTATTATTGGTGAGCTAAAATGAGTTAGACCCCAGAAGTTGAACATGTAAGGACTTTAAATCCAGTGCAATCAACATGTGAGCATTTCCCTGAAGGTGAAAGTTACTTATTTTTAAGTAGATAAAAATCCATCTTCAATACTTTATGCTCTTAAACTTTTACAACCTCCTTTATTGTACCGAACATCTACAGTTTCACTGGCATTTAGAAAGTATGGCTATATATTTTTAAAGGCATATAAAGAAACTAGAGTTCAAACAGAAAAAGCAAAAGCAAATATGAAACTAAACCTCTAACTTAATAATTTTAGGTGCATAGGAATCAAATTTTGATGAATGCAAATGATAATGTAAATGTAAAGTACTAACCCAGCTGTTAAAGCTGTTGGAATGTGGTATATCCCTAAAAAGACATGTTTTTTTGTCTTGGAAAGTTAAAACAAAGCCATTGCTTTGATGTGACTGTATTTTGGCTTTGAAAGAGTCTTTTATATGGTTTTCTTTTGTTTTAGTTCTACTCATTTCCTGTTCTGCACTTGAACATTTTCAGGTTTTTTAACTATAAATCCTTCAAACTAACTTCAAACTAACCAATGTTTTGTCAACATGTAACAAAGAACTTCTTTAAATTTAGAGAAACCGTTTTAGTTGCATCCTCTCAGAGAGCGGCTGAACACATTTGAATTTCCAACCGGAAATGGGCAAAGAAAAAAGTGCAGAGCAGATGTGGGTCGCATTTACCTGCTGTGTGAAGGTAGCCTATGTGATGCTATTGATGGTTTTAGCCCTGACAACTGTTTTTTTTAAAAGATTACAAGACAGTCTGAAAGAAAAACACAAAGAAATCAATGGCTGTGTTACACTTTTTCACAGTGTAGAGTGTTAATGTAGGCCAACAAAGACATGAAAAGTAGCAAGGCAGAATAAATAGGTCAAAAGCAAACAAACTGTAGGAATCTGTTCAATTAATAAATCCCAACCCTGTTCACAGTACTATCCAACCTTGGAATGCAGCTCGCAAGAAAATTAGCTAAAATTTCACTTGTGATGAATGTTGGTACATAAATAGTGTCCTTGGGTGTGAGACATTTCACTGAAGTGACATGAAAGATGTTCTAATTCAGTTTGTAGCCAACAAGAACTTGCCGTCTGATAAATTAAATAAATGCATAATGTAACAAGCCCATAAAAAAAAATCAAGAGAAAATGATCTTTTGGGTGTTTATTTGCAAGTCTTTTCTTAGAAATTGCTTGCATGTCTGCTGTCATATTGACAATCAGCTGCTTTTGTGTTTGCACTGTATTTACACAGAGGCATGTTGCTAAAGGCTAAATGTCATGTTTTCCTCCCATATTGTGTTATATGCTTTTTGAAGGAAAGACAGGATGATCATTCGAAATGTCAAGGTGGCTCCTTTTCTCTGCCTGTCACAAACAAATCTGTTTGCCTACCACCTGCCTGCCTAGCCGTGTTTGTCTCTTCTGGCAAAGTCCTCGACTTTGACAAGTTCCAACACAAATCAGGAGATAATGTGCCATTGATTTATGCAAGATTTAAACACTAGTCAAACTGTTTGCATATGCAGTCTGAATCTCTGCCTCCGTCTTTCTAGGTACTTACAAGTCAGAGGAAAACCAGCTGCTGTTGAAGGTGTACCAAGTGAAGGGGCCGACAGAGTATTACTACAGCAAGTTTAAGAACGACAACTGGGCTATGGATGGATACGTAAGCAAAAGCTTCTTTAATTAAACGCACCTGCAGGGCTTTAATCAAATATGTTTTGAAAGTAAGCACTTGTTTCAAAAACGAGACCCCTTTCGTAAAGATGGATACAAATTTTCAGCTTTCAGTTTGTTGCAGGGGTATTGAGATACAGAGTGGTTAAAGTTATATGTCACGCAGGAGGTTGTTCTGTTTATTGTGACTTTTTACTTAATAACTCTTACCAAAGCTAATGCTGCATTGCATATCTGGGTGTATGTGTTTGAGTTTGCTTATTCTGCTTGACGTTGATGCTCCTAATTGCCCCATACTTAAATACAAGCTTATTACATGGTTATTATACAAGCAGAATAAGCAGAGTTTGCTTATTCTGCTTGACGTTGATGCTCCTAATTGCCCCATACTTTGCATTTCAATCACAAGAAGACTTTCCAGGAACAAGGTTGCTGTCTGAGGGCGTTCTTTGGCCCCCGTTATTTACACTCCAGGAACAAGGACCAAATCAGAATACCCAGAAAAAGGCTCCATTAAGGAGCCATTACTTACTCACCTAGGCAGTACTACACTGTAGTATGAATGATGTTTTCTGATGGGATGTTGCTCTCTCTCTCTCTGGAGGAGTATTCACAGTGTTTTGATTTGCTCATATCTTACTTTATTCAGATTTTATTCAGATCTCCATTACGCCTCATATTTGCTGTAACTTGTACATTTCACAGCTGACGTTTTTTGAGAATTTGTTTACAAACAACACCTAAACCCAGTTACTTATGTCAATGATTGTGCATTGCAGTAATAAAATCTGCTTACCTTTGTGGGAAATAATGAAATAAAATATGGACTTTTAGCTGTTTTTGGAAGACAGGAAAAACTCACATCAAAACATTTTATTGAGGGATTTGTCTGAACATATTAAAACAATCTAATCCCTCAGGATTGTTCAACTTTAACAAATTATTAGTTTAAAACAAACAAGGCACACTTTAGGATGCTGTTTGGTACATCGCTGTGGAAACACATCCAGCAGACACCATTAAAACATCATATTGTGAATAGTGGAAACATATCTATAGATTATCAATCCTTCACTCCTTACTCTGTCAAACAATATTGTACAAGAATCCCAGAGAATCCATGACCTGAGGAGATGCTGCTCTGCATTTCATTCAGTTGTTGTTCACTTTCTTCCTTTAATAATCTCTCACGCCTTCTCTCCTCACACTGCGGTGTGTTGTGTGTCTGCATGGTTTGTTCTTAAGGTGAACCTGAACCGAGATGAAGGTATTTTTAGATGTGATATCTGTCGGCATGAGTGATTCAGCTTCTCTTACCAGTTAGAAAATGATAACATATTGGGTTCTGCTCATGTTCTTGTTCACCTCTTTGAGACTGTGACGTGACCTTAAACGCTTCTGCTATCAGCTGTGATTACTGTGAGCCAGCCAACGTCAACGTGGGAAAGCGAATCAGTCCTGCATGACTACAGAACCCAACACATGAACCTTAAGGCAATCAGCGTGTTCTAGTTAGGTGATCCTGTGAAGAAAGTGAATTAAACACATTCCAGTTCAATTCAGATCTCCTAGATTGAGATTAATTCCTCCCTGTGTGTCCGGACACATTGCTTGGCTCCGTCTCAGAGCTGTTCACTACCGTATTACCCATAGTGCCACTTTGGAAAGAAGGTAAAGCTTATCTGGTAATAAAATTGTACCATGGATTGATTGTTTTCCATTTACATTTACTTCATAGGACACCCACTTACCCATGGCAAACTTTAAAAAGGGCTCTGGCTTCAAAACATCTTTAGGTCTCTAAAAAAAAATGTCTTTAGAGCTCCTGACAGACAAAGGCAACCAATTCTTTGTTCAACCAATTCAGATAATCTTAATTGTTTGATGATACATAAATGGATTTTACTTGATAGCATAAGTCTTGGACAACCTCACGACTCTAACACTGTCCTCCATTTTTCTCAAACATGGCAGCTTTAAGGGGCTTCTGCATGGTTATGCCTAACCAAGGAGTGATAGCAAGGTTTTACATAATCCCATTAAACAATCTGTGGTGCCGTTTATGCATTTTGATCACATATCATTTACGAGTTTGTACATGATCACAGAGCTTCTTTCTATGGCTTTCAACCGACTTTGTGTTTATTCAATGCATCCGTAAGAGGGGACTTAACAAGGGGAAAATGGATTAACTTTGGTGCTACCAATTAGATGCCTGTTTTTAAATAACTGTGTGGCATCTAAAGTTAAGGGCTTTGATCAGCTCATCGTACCATGCACAGCCTTTTTTTAGTTTGCTTGAGTGTTGCAGCTCTAAAAATTAAATTGCAAGCTATGCATGAACAACAACTGAACCATCAGAATAAAGAAGCATGCGCTTTCATTTTATTCAGACAATGCATTGCATTTCTTGATGTAATATAACTACTGAGCTGTGTTACAGCTCTTTGTAATGACAAAAATGGGGGTGACTCTGAATTCTCCCTTTACTGGTTGCTGTAGAGTGAGCAATTGCCTTTCTGTCATAGAGGCCCCAGTTAATGGCTGAATATACCTTTTTTGTCACCATGAGTGGCCCAGGCATGCAGCTGAGACTTCCAGGAACTTAATCTTCTCACCAAGCAATTGTTGCAGCATGTAACGCTCTGCAGGGCTCAGGCGTGGGACTCAGTCCTTATTGAGCTATTGTGACATTTAACTCTTGTGCCTTCATAAATTTCCTGTGGCGTGGATAGATTATATTTTCTGTATTTACACTTTGGATGTTATCAGTCATTTAAATTAGCTTTCTATTTAGGGGATGCCAAGTAGAGAAAGTCAGGCAGTCGGCTTAATGTTTTTGGGGTGATATTTGAAGCTGAGTAAAAGTCCTGGATGCTTCAGAGACCCTGGAAGGGGTGAAAGAGCAGGAACGTTTTAAGAGAATAGCTAAGTGACGTTGAAAGCATACTATGACTTTAAGGATAACAACACTTTTAATGTATGATATTAATACATTTGTTATCTTTTTCAGTTTTTATTTAAAACAATGGAAAGACGGGGACTCATAAGCAGTTTTTGTTAAGTTCAAGCAAAAAAAAAAAGGCAGCTCAATCTGTAATTCATAATTTATAGCATACAAAGATTAGGTTTCTTCTTTTAGGTCACTTGGGATTAACAACATTTAAATTTGCTACATACTAGAACAGGTGTGGGCAACTCCAGGCCTCAAGAGCCGGTCTCCTGCAACTTTTAGATGTATCTCTACTTCAACACACCTGAGTAAAATAATGAGGTCATTATCAGGACTCAGGAGAACCTGACTGCACTTAGGAGGCGATTCAGCTGTTGGATTCAAGCGTGTTGGACCAGGGAGACATCTAAGAGTTGCAGGACACCGGCCCTCCAGGACCAGGATTGCCCACCCAGCCCTGAGCTAGAATGAGGGTTAGGGTTGGTCAGAATTTCACATGCATCCTTTGCATTTGGGAAGTTTGCTTTTTTGTGACCAAAATTAAACATTCTGGGTTTTCTTCAACAGGCTTCTGACAGTAACTGTTGGATTTTCCCTGATTATTTAGCTTTCGGAGTAAAACCTTCTTTCCATCTCAGTATTCTTACTATGTCATTATCCGCCCTCATAGGTGCAGCCATTGTTTCACTGTAAATAATGACACTTTCCCTCCAGCTCCCCCAGCATCTCAGAAGATCCTTTGCTTTTGTTCACTGCACACCACAACGTGATCATCTAGGGAGCACAGAATCCGTCTCTTTTCAGAACAGTATAATGGCCGGACAGACCATGTTGTTTGTGATTCTTTCAACAGATCAACATGGCACCTTCAGGCATCTGGAAATTGTAACTAAGAATAGGTCATAATTTCCCTACCTGAAATCTGTCTGATGTTTTTAAATGTTTTGATCGTGTCACAGAAGAAGGCAGTATGCTTGATTTGTGCCTTAGAATACATCCAAATCTCAAATATTGTGAATTAATTTATCAGAAGTTGATATCCTCATTACTCAACCTAAAGATGCAGCATTGCTAGCTTATGTAAATTTCTGAATTTGAAGAAAGCCATAAGAATTTGCCTCATTCTGTCTCAAAAGCAATAAAGTTAGTTATCCTAAATTACATTAAATAGGAAAATTTTAGTTAGTTTAGAATAAGATGCAGAGTGAAAATGTGTGTATTTGTTCTTTAGTGTATTTTAATTTCTGGCTGCAACTGCAGTAAAATAGAAAAACAAAACAAAAAATTACCACAGATATTTAATGGAAATTTGGTCTATAGACTGCATTATTACACTGATGGTTTTTAATACTTTTTTGTACAAATATTTTCAAATTAATTTGAACAATATCTAACCAATATGTTTCTTTAAAACTAATCCCTCAAGGTGCATTCCTGTAAAACTGAAAACATGCAGAGTTTTGTCAAATTAGAAAAAGGAAATATTAAACTATTCTAATCTAAAAACAAAATAAGCTAGTACTTGTTTACACCTGTTTTTTTTGTTTGTTTTTTTTTCTAAAACCTGAACCCTGTCTTGTGTTTCAGGTCACTGCGGAGTCCGACCAGAAGACTTTCGTTTACCAGGGACATATTCACAGTAAAGACTTTGGCAAGTTTTCTGTGACGAGACAAGGTGAGTCTGGTCGGCGGCACCAACACGCTGCTTTCATAACGTCATGCAACCAACGTAGCATTTAAAATCATGCATTTCAAATGTGTTGCTGAGGATTACTTTATTTCAGAACAAATCTTCCAGGGGTACGCTGAATAGAAATGTGACGCAAACTGGATCAAGTTTTTGAGTTCAAGAGTTTGTGTGGACATGTTTGGTTTATCTCTTCGTGACTCCAGGTCCTGTAACCACGGCGATGAATCCCTCAAACCCATACACGAACAGCAGCTCTGTGGCAGCAGCCATTTTAGTTCCCTTCTTTGCCCTCATCCTCTCTGGGTTTGCCTTCTACCTCTACAAGCACAGGTAAGCTATAGTCTCAATGGCAATCCTTCAGAAACAGCAGCAGAGCAGAATACAAAACAGCTGTTTGTCCTCTGGGTCTGTAAACACTCTACCAGAAGGTGCTGGATGTGATACCTGAGCCTGTTTCTATCAAAATATCTTAGTTTTAGTTGATTCCTAAACTAAACAGTCTCCACATGTACAGGAATGTTTAAGCAATTATTTGTTTAAGTAGAAACTATACCATATGTTCATAATCATCAACAATACAATTTAAAACTTAATCAAACATTTCATCTATTTTAGTCATTCAATTCCAGAAGTGAAACTCAGATTAATTCCAAACAGCAAAATGTTTCAATTTGATCTTTCCAGGGAGGTTTTGGTAATTACAGAAAGTAACTTTAATACAAAAACTACAGCCTAGTGAGGAATCGGTTCATAAAATCTGAACAGGAAGTCTCCCTTTAGCATCCTTTTCAAAAACAACTCTTGGAGAGAAACACGGGGCAGTGTTCCTGCTGTTGCCAGATGCATCAGATTTAAATTATCTATCTCACCTTCCAACCGTTGTTGTCTGAATTGATTGCCGAGTCTTGTTCATGCCTTTAGATCCCTGCGGCCGGCAGCTCGCACAAACCAAATGTCACCCTGACGTCGTTCTCTCAACCTGACAAGATCACATGCGCTTATGTACATCAGCCGAAGCAGTAATGAGACGGGCTGACTTTTACCCCCCCTTGCCACACCTGTCCTTTTACAAAACACATGTAGACAGTTAAATCGGCCTTTAATCCTGTAACGAGGTGTTTTGTGAAAGGCCCTTTTGACTCCAACTGCTGTTGACAGATCGTTAATCTCTCTCAAAGTCTTTAATGAGCGCTGCCTCATTGTTCTCCCACGGCTGCAGTTATACCTGTTCTTAAGCATCTTTTTCCAATACAATTTCCTTCCTCTTAACTTTTCGTAAAATGCTCGTGTGCAGCACTTTGAGCAAGCCACTTTTTTAGGAATGTCCTTTTTATGGCTCACATTCTTTGTGAGTAACGTCATCGACTGTACTGGACAACATTGTCGTAACGTTTCTGCTCCGAACATTTTTTTTTTTAAATTAGTCTTAAGTAATATTCCAATGAAAACATAGGAGTTTCACTTTTTAAATTTGAAATACTGAAATAAATGAAATCTTTGATGACAATATATCTCAGTTTCACATTCACATACGACTGAAACTACCAGGTCTTGTTTAACAAACGTTGCAAGTTCCAGTCTGCGGTTTGAATTGATGTGCATTAAAGCTGCTGGTTGTATGCAGGACATTGTCTGCTGACACAGATGACAATGAGAGACCAAAAAACACCTGGGGGCCTGGCGGCAGGTAAGACTGGCACCTGTCATCCATCTGGTTCTAACAACCAGACCTCCGCCCGCCGCCACATCCTCCGTCAAATTTCCCATCTCTTGTTTTTAGTTTGCAAACTGTTTATCCATGCTGTTTAGTAAGGCTGCACAATAATTTGTGGACCTAAATTAAAGCTTAACACACAATTTTGAGACAACTTGCATCGGCAAAGAGCAATTGGGGTGATGTTTGTACGTGGAAGAGAACAAATAGCATGAAGTTTTTTCTGAAGCAGTGCAGCCCTACTGTGTCCAAACAGCAATCATTAAAAGCTTTATGGGGCCATTTTATTTTGTCTTTGATCTCATTGTCATCTTCCTGTCAGCATGATGTCATTAATACCAATCTTTAAATTGTAAATGAGTGAAGTTACTCATATGCTTTGATACACTCTTGCATTAATAAGTTTGCTCATACTGTATCCAGGATGAGGCCTTGATTCATTATACTCTATATAGTTAAATCTCTGCAGGCATCTTCAACATCGATGCCACTACAATGGCAGGCCAACAGAAATATAAATTAATTCCTCACATGCTGATGTAAAGTAGTTGCTTAATGAGAAACTAAAGGCTTTGCGTTCATGCTTGTGCGTGTGTGTGTGTGTGTGTGTGTGTGTGTGTGTGTGTGTGTGTGTGTGTGTGTGTGTGTGTGTGTGTGTGTGTGTGTGCTCTGCAGTTTTTTTTCTGCTGTGACCCATTTGTCTATATAGTAACTACAATACTGTCAGTGCAATTATGTGTACCGTTTTTCATTTTCCTGATAGAAGGAAAGTTTTGCACCTACCAGCCTTGGCCTGTGCTGTGATTTAAGCTTCTTCCATGCAGGGAGGTCCACCCCATGTGTTGGTGTGCGCAGTTTTGTAAAGTAATGGCTTGAACATGTAGGGTAGGCTTAGTGGCTCCCCAGGGTTGAATTTCCACCATTGCTCACGCACACACATACACACACACACACACACACACACACACACACACACACACACACGGGCGCGTACACGCACTCTTAATGAGGTCAGAATCAAACAGCGGCAGCTCTCCTCGCTGCAAATAGTTCCACAGGGTGTAGAAGTAAGTGATTAAATCTAACAGGATTAAAGGACCTGATTATCTAAAATGTAATCTGCAACAAACAGACAAATTAGGAAAGTGTATTTGTCAGTTTTAAGTGTTCAGTTAGACCACTGTTTTAAATCTTAATAAAAAAATAAAAGCATGCTGTGAACATGTATGTGTATTAAAAATACACATACTTGCAACCATGGGAATTCCAGCTTATTTAAAATGTTTGGATGCTCTATATTTTGTCACTGCTTTTACAATTCCCCCCCCTGTAATCTTTTTCTTTTTTACTTATAACTTCCTCACCCTAAAACTGTTCAGTCATCGCTGCAAATCAGCTCATTTAAAAATAGACCTAAAGGGAAAAATGTTAATTAAATTTAACTTTGCATTTGTGAGATCTATAGATTTGGTTTTGAGGGACAAAGTTATGAGTCATACCTATAAACTTCTTAAATTACTCCTCCCATTTGTGAGCGGATATGAGGCGTTAAACTGTCTAGTTATTCCTGAATGAATGTATCTCCCTGTGAACTCCTGTGAAATTAAAGCAGCTCAAGGGATCATGCATTGCAAATCAACACAGTAAAGCATGGAAATGTTTCTACAACCCTGGCTAATGTGAGCTAATGACTAAAACATGACCTGGTTTCTTATAGATTATAAGCAGTAGAACTTTCCCACCCCATCGTTTACACTTTACCGCCAAAGATTAGAGTAAAAAGTACCACTATTAACAACATCACAAAAATACTGATTCTTTTATCCAACTTAAAAGTCTCTTTTGATTTTTAAAGTAAAAATTATCTAAACCTTGCTTTGAAAATTGCTCACATACCTCGTGGGCAGTGGACTTAATTTCAATGTCAAGACTCCTTTAGAGAGAAGTCAATGTTACCTCTATCTATGGTCCTGGATTAGGCCAACTGCAGTGTCTGCAAATATTAGTTACACATAAAGATAATTATCCAAAAATGTCAAAAAAAAGTAAAAATAATAAAATAAAAAGTTACAGATTGTGTCATTTGATTCAGTCCTTTTTGTCAGTTGTGATATTGTTGTCGTAGTTTGCAGATAAATAGTTTTTATTTTTGCTCATTTGAGAACCAAACATTGTGGTATAATGGTAAATATTGCGGGATATCTGCTATACTGAGTATGGTTTTCACAATACAAAAATGTCAAACTCAATGCATTTACCGTACCAAGAAAATGCTCAATAGCAAATGCAACATTTTTTAAGAGACAATATTCTTGTTGGGAGTAAAAAAAAGTACTATTAATCATGGTACGACAGATTAACAGTCACTGGTGTCCATGAAGCTAATATGTTATCCAGCATTAACACAAGTAGCATGTGAGATTGTTCAACATTTCTGAAGAGGGTTGCATATGTTTTGTTTTTGTGTTGTTTTTTTCTGTGCCTGCCTGTTCTTGATCAGGTGGATGGCTGAGTGTGTCTGACTGAGTGCAACAATGTAGGCAAATGATTGAGTTTCTTTATATTGATTTTGACGTAAATTTGTATTTTTGAAAAATTCTTCTTTAGCACTGATTATATCAAAATATTGACTGTTTTGACAACTTGACCACTGACAAGTTGAAGCAACACATTTCAATTTAAAATGTTGGAACAATTATGATAACACTAAATACAGACAAATATTTACATGGACATCTATGAACCATTTAGAAATTGTTTTGAAGCATTTCCTGCATTATTTTGAGCCACTAAGCCTTAAAACGTAGGCTTTATAAAAAGGAATCAAAGCGGCAAAGCAATTTCTCATCATTAAATCTCTTCACATGACTGATTGTGTTGTTTGTTTAGGATTTTGCGTTTGAAATGCTTGTTAAAACTGGCTTTGCTTTTATATATATTTTACATGATTTACGTTAGCAGATAAAGTTGTACTGGTTATGCAGTGTTGCTTCTTTGTTTTTTTTCAGGACCCGTCCAAAGGTCCAATTCAACGGCTATGTCGGACATGAGAGCTCCAATGGGCAGGCGTCGTTTGAAAATCCAATGTATGACACCAACATGAAGCCCACAGAGGCTAAGGCCGTCCGATTTGATACCACCCTGAACACAGTCTGCACTGTGGTGTAGTTGGGCAAACCTGTCTCTGCCCATAAGTCGGGTCAGACCACCTTCATGCGGAGGTCTGCTGAGTGGTGTAACCAAAATAGAAAGAAAACCAACCTAATATCTGGACTTGTCACCATGAGCAGCCTTTGTGTAACATGCTGGTGCCCTGCCAGCAAAATCTTCACAATAATGCAGCTCTGCTCCACTTCCTTCCACTCTGACGGCATTTTTCCGCTCTGGTTTGAGGGAGAAAGATAGAAAAGATAGTTGATACTGACAAAAAAAAAACAAAGGTAGTAAATCATGACCTCATCAAATATCACAACGTCTGATTTCAGGAGATTACTGCTTCAACTACAGTTGTTTTTAAGTTTTTGTTTCATTTTTTTTGGCACTGTTACATTTCAAGCATGTATACAGACGGTATAGCTAGTTGAACTGCTGCTAGGAGCATGCTCATCAAGTTTGAAGAAGTCGCCCTTACTTTCTCTTGGAAAAAAAGCTCTGCAGTGAGGGTCACATAACTAAATCAGCAGCCGTTAATTCCAACATCATCCCAGACTCCCATGCCAAGTTTGCACAGTGGCACAGGCTTATGTACTTCCCCGCTGCAGGCCAGATATGGGTTTGACCAACACGAGGTTTTACCCTCAGGGGAAGCACATACACCTAGTCTACCTTTCATACAGAGATCAGATGGACCCCGTATAAAACCTTAGATAAAACTGGTGCTGGACCAAAATCATCCCACTGACTTTCCGTCCTTCTGGATTTGACCGAACCGAACCGAATCGGACACTATGAACCTTTTACAGTCTTTCTTGTGTTAGAGCTTCTTGTGGGTTCCACAGATTTGCGTACGTTTAAAAACCAAATGCAGTGACATGATTAGTTTAATGGGTTAATTTAGGATTAACCTGGTTGGCATTTGGTGATCAAAAATCAGGGTAAAATGGGAGTTGAGTTAAGTTTGAAAATGTTTTAGCCTGTTTAGGGAGCTGAGCGACAAGCAGGACAATCACAGAGTTGGGTACGTTTAGTGGACAGATATTACAACAATTTGTTTCATGGATTCTTGTAATTTTCATTAATTTATGCCACTTTTATGCCTTTTATGACAGCACGGTAGTACACTGCAGCTAAATAGGTTAAAACATAGCAAATCGAGCCTCTCTAAATTATGTTTTCCAAAGGGTTTTGTGCCAAAACCAAGAGTCATCCCAAGCTAGGCGTAGTTTTCAACACGTTCAAACATTATAAGACAATAGTAAACACCAATAAGTCCTGCACAGAATCCAGTTGTTGAAACATAAAACCAGTCGATTGCATTGTAATGCCTTTGCAGACTATGGACTGGTTTCCAGAAGCTTGTCAAACACAATCAAACATTTGTTTTTCCTGGACTCGCCACAATTCTGCGCTCGGTGGCTTAACAAGTGGAAACCTGGAGGCAATAAGCTGTCAGGATTGTCAACTGCTGCAATCAACTGTGCCCAAATCCAGGAAATGATTTGTTCTCTTGTAACTCTGGTCTGGACTATCAGCCGCAAGATGACTGATTCCTTTTCTACACCGCACTCTCCAGCCACAAAATCCGAAGTAAGATAAACTGATTTGCTGACAGTCCGGCTGACTGACAGCAACTGGACAAATGGACGCAGACAAAAAAAAAAAAAAAAGTGCAGTTAGTCACTGTTGTCAGTCACACTAACTGTAAAAAGAGACATGGACATGTTAGAGTGGAAACAGAGACATCAAGATGTCTCTATGTGTCTCTTCTGGTATTTTTCTTCAGTGAAGATATCGATGAACAGACTCGTATGTTCAAAAGCCCAGCGGCTCATTGGGACTTCCCAAACTACGGCTGCTGGGGACTCTAAAATATAAAGTTTATATAAATTGCACAAATTTTGCACTAGTGTTATTATTTTTTTGTTCAGTTTTGTTTTTGTTCATTTTTTTTTTTTTTTGACCCAATTGGGACGAGGGAACGAAGAGAAGATTTGGGAACAGTAATGGGTTTGCTAAAGGAGTCATTCTAAAAGTAATTTTAATTCAAAAGCTTCTGTCTTTAAAAAGACAACATGACTAAATACAGGGTTACAGTGTGTTTGTATATACACATTTATATTTCTCGCTCCCTGTTAGCGGTTGTTTTTGTTGCCATACATGCTAGCTAATCAGAAGTGTGAAAGTTCCCATGTGAAAGAGACAGACAGGAAATGTTGTCAGTTTCTTGCTCTTTCTGAAAGCTTTTACTTGGTAGAAGAAACAAAAGGAGAACATCACGTTCATTAAAAACTACTTACAATAACTTGCAAAATGCTTATCCAAAACAAATAGTAATTTGCACAGAATAAATTAGCAGCTTTTCTTTATTTGAAAATAAGACGATTTTGAGTATTAGCTTTCAGAAAAGCCCCGCAACCATTTCTCTGACCATCTTTAAAAGGCACATGTTCCTTTCCACCACTGTTATTGTGCATCCTTTCATCACATCGCATATCTGATGCACACGGTCTTGTTACAACAGCCTTTTCAAAGAGCACAGAGAGTTTGCGATTGGTTTGAGGAGCGGTCAGCAGTCAAACAAGTTCATAAGGAAGGCAACATGCACATTTAGGGTTGTCAACAATTATATCTCCGTATTATTTAAGAAATACCTCATCAGCAGAAAGTGTGTCAAATCCCTCATTATGAATGCTGGATCATCGCTGCAGCAAATGTACAAGCTTACGGGACAAACTTATCCCGCTGATTTCCTGGAAATTTAAAAAATGTTGCTCTGGCATCCACAAATCTTTAGGACTCGAGAAAATCCACGAGTTTCAAACACGAAGCTTGTTATTTTCCGCTGTGTTTTCTCAAAATGCTATTATTTTTTTCAAAAGTTGCTGCACTTGGTTTATGTAACAGATTTAATTGCTTTCACTGTGTCTCCTTTGTTGTGTCCAGGGTCTGTTTCATGCTTCACACACACAACATTCTGAGAATATTTTTATACATCCAGCATTTGCGTTAAACCTCGTGTTTTGTATTTGTATGTTTTCCATGTCTTGTTTTAATTTTTCTTTTCTCATCCGCCACAACCACACAACAATTCTCTAAAATTGAATTCATGCACTCGTAGATTAGGGACATGTAAAGAGAAGAGCTTCCAACAGACAAATAATGACATCTTCTAAATAATGTGTCGTATTAAAAGTAGATGATTATACTGAAGAATTCCAAAAGTGTGCTTGAGAAGATTGTCAAAACTCAACGGCTTTCACCTTGTTTCCTGGGAAACGACTTTGCCCCAGACCTCAGTGCCGCAAACAAAATGCCGTTAAACTATCCTGATTGATTCTGGATGGACATTGCTTTGTGTAAAACAACCATTGTGATGCAAAGAAAGAAAGAAAAATCGGTGAACAGAGCAGCTCTTGAAAAATATTTCAGCAAAGACGGACGACATATTCAGTGTCTCAATATAGGAATAAACAAGACATCTGTAAACAACAGTGGAGCGTCTGCTCCCAGTCACGAGCCACATCTCTTCCTCCTTTCTTTTTTATTTTTTTAATTGCGAGAGCTTTCTGTGCTTCTGGTTTTTAATTGATTTGATTAATTCAGCGTAAATTTCCTATGGAGTCAGGAGTGCATAATAGAGCCTGAAAATTACAGGCTGGTTTCCAAAACCGTATTAAAAGGTCTAGTTTCATAATTACCGAGCGATATCTGATCTCCTAGTGTGCCTGAAAGGGAGAATTTGGACCGTTTTGTTTATTCAGGCATGCCACAATGTGACTGCGCTGCCGCGGTTCGATCTGACATCATCCAGGCCCCATGAAAATACGGCATAATGCAGAATGTCATTTTGTGCAGATACTGAGTCTCCTGCACAACTGTCAAGTCTTTGTAAAAATTTCTATAAGCACACTTCAACGCACGCTGAGCTCAGAACAGGATTTTCCACCCACTAATGTTTCAATATTTCCCCTGATAACCAGGACTGTAGTGACAGATGTCAGGCGCTATTTGACTTCATTTTGGTATAAAAACAGTTTTCCCTCACAGACCTTTCTGTGGAGGGTGGGCCCAGTCGCATCTCAAAAATGTGCTGTAGAAATACGAACCCATGGCAGGAAATGCTGAATTAGTAACTTATTGTTAGGTAATTATTACATGTGAGGAACTGTCTGTGTAACATGACAGAAACCACTATTCATTTATGTTATTTATATGGTCTGTAATCATGTCTATTTTTACGTCTGATCCTGACAGTCAGTGTATTTTTAACCTGCTAGCCTTATCTGAGTGAGAGAAGGAAATGTCAAGGGCCATGCGAGTGAGACCAACACAGACGTGAAGAGTTTGTGGAAACCCGTCTGTGGCAATAACATTAAGAATCGTTTTGATGCATTTCATCTGTACAGAAATTTAGGCTCAAAATTATCATCCAAATGCCTGATGGGCTTAGAGTTCAAGTTATTTTTCATTTAAACAAGAAGTTTATTTCTGACTGGAACTAACACTGGTGTTACTGAAAATGCAACAAAACAAAAACAATGTACAAAAGGTATATTCTATTATTTTTATTCTGCTTGTGAAAAAAAACCCAATTTACACTCTTTTCCATCATTTATGAGAATGCCTTTTTTCCATTATATCAGTGAAACCATTCTCACTTCTAATACTGAAAATATTTGTGGATGCTTCCATAGAGTTAAGTCAAAACTCTGGCTGGGCCAAACTGAACTACTAACATTACTTCCAAGCAAAAGAAACATAAAATTAAGAGGTTACTTGGCCTAAATCTACCTGTAGTATTGGTCATTTTAACCCTCCCACAGTCCTAAACGCGTCGAGTTGACCCATTGTGAGCCTGTTACCCTGCGCGTTGTTCCGGTTTTTATTTTTTTATCAGATTTGGGAACTGATACAAGTGTCCAATTAGGACTGTGGAAGGGTTTTAAGTCTTATTGTATGTAAGTCAACAAGTCATCTGCCTACAGATTTAGCTGATAAAACTGATTTAGACCCTGGAAAGCTTTATGCTTTCCACAATTTTGAGGCAATTATTACTGTTTCTATAAATCACCCAGTATATACTCAAATGTTTAAAATACAGACTCAGATTTAATTGTTGAAGTGAATCAAACTTTAATCTGCCAAAATATGGATATGAATGCAACATAGAGTTGACTGTTCTGATGCCATATGGACTAAAATATCATACAGTGCCTTGGCAAAATATTCACACCCCTTATTTTTGTCACATTACAGCCACAAATACCAACTTATTTAATTTATGTTGCAGAGTACAAAGTGGGGCATACAGCAATTACAAAGTGGAAGAAAACTGATAGAACATTTAAACATTTATACAAAGTCTGCGTATGCATTCAGTTCCTCTGAGATTAGGGGGGAAAAAAATCATTTTTTCTGCAATTACGGTCTTTTAAGGTATGTTTCTTTCAGCTCTCCACAGTCGGGCAGATTTTGGCCCATTCTCCTTTGCAGAGCAGCTCAGACTCTTTGAAAAAGGATGGAGAAAATCCTTGAACTGTGATTCTCAAGTCTTGCCACAGATTCTCAATGGGATTCAGGTCTACACTTTCAGTTTGCCATTTTAGTACATGAATATGCTTTGATCTGACCGTTTGATCTAATCATTATGGCTCTGACTGTATTTTCAGAGCCACTGACCTGCTGGAAAAGGAACGTCACCCCCATTCTGAAATCCAACAGATTTTCTTTGAGAAATGCCTGTTTTTAGTCCCATATGACTTCCTGTGAACTCTGACCAGCTTTCTGCCCAGTTCAGGGTCATTTCTAGTGCTACAAAATGTAACTTTTATATATATATATATATATATATATTTAATTATTTATTATTTATTTAATTAAAATATTTCAATGTTTTCTGAGTTCCTTGCATTGCTGGTGAAAAATATTACCTATTACCTTGAAATAGTTTTCGCAAGATAAACTATTCCACCGCCTTTTACTTTTTTTTTTTTTGCATTTGTTCGTTTAATGTTAAAATGTCATTCTAACATTGGTGAACAAACAAAGGCCTTCCTGGAGCAGCTTTTTCAATTAACTTTTCATAGAGTTTACCTCTGAAAGCAAAGGCTTGTGCTGAATTTTATGTAACAAGGGAGTCCCATTAAAGTGGACAGAATACATGTGCATGCCATTCCTTTCAGATACATTTGTAAAAGATTATGAAAATCACATCATTTCCCTTCCACTTTGTAGCTGCGCATTGCTTTGATTTTGAAATTTTTTGTAAAAGACAAAATATGAAATGAATTTAGGGGTTTAAAATACATTTGCAAGGCACTCGCACTAGTAGGAACTGTGTTTCTGTTTGCATAATTTCATCCCGAACATTTTGAGTTACTATGGAAACTAAACCTTATTATTTCAGAATTGAGAATCTATCTGCGGTCCCGTTTTATTTCATTGGAAACACGAATAACGATCATTTGAGCACATAACTGCTTCTCAATTGAGATACAGAACAAAATTATTAAGTTAAACTGAAGAGATGTGTTCTCATTAACTCAACATGCAGGAAGTGGCTGGTGCTTTTAAAAATATGCTGAAATATATATATATATATTTTGACGTCTCCTGTGGCACAGAGATGAGTAGAGAAATGGTGCGTCTTCAACCGACAGTCGCCGTCATCTAAAATGTTTGTTTCTAGCTTTGTGATGCCTCCATTTTCACCGCTGTCATCTCTCACCACCATTATCATGTGCTGCTGAACTTGAAGTAGGTGCAAAAGAAGAAAAAAAAACAAACAAAAAACATTTTTGTACAAAAATCTATTTTTTATGAAGAGATTTGTAAAAAAGAAAAAATAATATCAAAACAAATTATTAAACATGCTGTAATTTTTATGAATAACAATGTAGGTTCAAATAAAATCTTGTTCATTGAAATCAATGTTTTTACTGTTATACACCATGTAAAGATCTATGGTTGAGGCTGAGTATCAAATATCAGATATGATCTTATTTGCTCGTCATTTCTGCTTTTACACAGGAACACACAAGCTTGAGAGCCGAAGCTAAATTAAACTTTTCTCCAGGTAATAAATGTGAAAGAAAATGTCGAGTCTAAAACTTTCATTTTTTTAACATTAAAGCTTTTATGATGTAGATTGAATTTCTGATTCTTTGCGCTCATTGATGCTTGAGTCATCATTTTTAAAATATTTGAGATGTTAACAGTACATGTAAATGTGTAGTACGTCAAATGGGTTGAAAATCATTCCAACTTTAAAACGCATTGTTCCTGTGTAACAGCAGCTCTGTATGGCTACTCCTCATACTGATATCTTAGAGAGAATGGCTTTTAGAGGCAGAAATAATAATTTGGATTAATTCTTTTTTCTTTTTCTTTTTTTGACATTTCAAATTTGTTTAAATTAAAAAAGCCAACTCTTTTAGCTTAATAGATCCGTTTGGATAATTGAGCTGTGATACAAATTTTGATGTAGCATCATAAATATTTGGCAGCAAATTTGAAGGTATAAACCCACAGTGGTACTTGAGGATGACCCAGTCCTCCTCCAACGTGATCACGAGGGAAACGCAGTGGAGAGTTACGAAGACTTGCATAACAGTTTGTGCATTCAGCCTCGCAGCCTGCAAGACTCACCGTTTATCTATCAGATATTTTGGAGATGTTATTTGAGAATAAAGTTTTTTATACCATAACCCAAGTTGTCTTCTGTAGTTTTCTTTGTCCTATTGTTCGATGAGTCCCAACACCCATGTGGTTCTTACACTTTTCTTTCTGTGGCAACAGAGAATGAGAACGACCTACAGTCCAGAAATATTGTACTAATATAGCACAGAACATAATTGCATAAGTTTCAATAATACAAGTTTTTAAGACAATGTCATGCTAGTTTATTGATGAGAAATGTTATTGCATTAGTTAAACCAGGCTGGCGCATCCATACTGCATACAAGTCAAGCTGCTAAATGCTACAAAAACATAAAAACAAATACGCCTAATCTCATTCTACGTTATGCAAATCATTTGTCTGCACAGATTCACTCATAATTGATTTCAACGGTTGAGAGAACGGCAAAAGAGTCGGCCATATTTTCTGTAAGTAATTTATAGTCCTTACAGCGATCATTAGACATTCAGTCTAATATGGTCAGGTGATCATTAAAATATGGAAAAGAACAATTAGACTCTGTCATGGTAACATTAACACAAAATAGGCTTTACACATTCAATCTCAGTGCACAAAACAGGTGTATGATTAATGGTGGTGACCTCATGTCACCACTATGATGTTATTTATTTCTTTAGAGGAAGTAAAACATGTTTGATGTGCTACTGAGGAGGTTTTCATCCCTTTCTCGATCTAATTTGGTTCATTTGAAATGAGCTGAATTCAGATAATGTTGCTCTACAGTGTTTTCATTCTCTAACTGGATTACTAATGAGATAAAAGTTAATCAATATATTGATCAAGGCGTTGCCCCCTGGTAGATCAGTTAAATTTACCATGTTCACAGGACTGATGTTAAGTCATGAACAGGCTGGCGATTACTGTGCGCAATACATGAAAACTACAAAGACTACAAAATTGTGAAACTTGTTGTACCTTGCTGGTCTTTTTATTTAGGGGCAAAGTCATCAGTCATCGGTGTTACTTTATTACGGAGCCAGTTTGGTGACATAGGACAAGGGGAAAAATGTGTGGAATCGACCTAACTCAGAACAATTTGCTTAATTCAGGGGGATTACTTGTTTGCGTTGGAGCCGCTAAGTTTTTGAGCAGTGTGTGAATTACTATACCCAACCGCAATGGACTGAAGAATATGATCACAGCGAATTAATTCTCAGATTAAAATAAAACAAAAGAAGATCAGATTTGTTTGTAAACAGCTGATGCTGCAGCTCCCAGTCAATAAACAGAATCTCATTTTTGGAATCAATTTTACTCCCATGTCACTTTCTTTTGCTTTCTCTATATTTTATGGCAGTATGCACTATAAATTTCATCTTTACAAAAATGTGCAGCCAACAAATTCTACCCAAGAAATTATTATCCACAAAAGCCTGCATAAAAACTACTGAACAAGATAATGACTTTTAGCTGTAACTAGCCAACATCATAAAATACAAAGTCACAAACTACACTACTGGAAAACTCCTGAGTAAACAACAAACACAAATACTAAACAGGATTTAAAGCTGGGAAAATTTAATTTAAAAAGCTACTTGAAACAAATTCATAAATGTAAATAAGACAAATGCTATAATTTAAGTTTTTGGGGGTTGTTTCTAAATTTTCCCACAGAAATCTGTGTCTCCATTTCTAGCATGGAATCTCAAAAAATAAAAATAAAAACTATTACAAATAAAAACTGAGTATTTAATAAAAGAAACAGAAAAGTGGCTGGATGCTTCATTTTTACTGACACGATAAGTTCAAGTAATAAATAAATAAATAATCACGTTTTCAGAACCATACATTTCTCAAAGAAAACTGAAAGGCATAAATTACTATTATTTTAAAGCTGGAAACGAGAACCATGAAGCAATATTTTCACTGGCGTATCCGACATTAAAAGGAGAAAAGAAAAGCAAAAATCTGACAACTAGCACGCTATAAAACTACAATAGGATGTTAGCATGAGAAGAATAATGACAGAGCATAATGTTCAAAAACAAACATTATTTTTATCCCTGCCACCCCTCAAAATAAATAAATGAATAAACCTTTTCATAAGAGGACCTCTGGCTCTGATTTGAAGATTTTGGAAGGCATTGAGTTGACTTTGCATTTTATTTTGTACACTCCCTAATTTAGTGTTTGGCTTTGTTTAAAAAGAAATAAAGCCTCTGCCTCTCCACTTCACCCTTCCCGTATTTTCAACACTGACATTTCAATCCTGACTGATGCACAAGCACCGTCTTTAGTCACAGAAATTCTTATTTGTTAAAGTATCCCATAACCACATTGCCAAAGAAATCCTAAACCATTTCATCAGGCAAATCTGGTTAAAATATGTTTGAGATTTTCTGTGTTGTTAATCATCTAGAGAAGACGAGTGTGTAGAGGCGTTAAACTAGATACAGCAGTCATCCCAAAACACAGCCTCTTGGAGCTTCACATCAGTTTTAGAAATAAAAAAAGGTAATAAAAAAGGGTAAAGGTAAGAAATAAAAAAAGGTAAACCATCATTTATAAGAAGTCATCAGAATAATTACCAGCAGCTATTAATATCATATGAAGCATTAGGGGTAGATCATACTCAGCTTAATAATGATTTACTTTTTTCCACTGAATTAAATGAAATTTAAAAAACCGGCAGAATCGGCAGTATCGGCAGAACTAGTAGAGAAAACCAAAGAACACAAAAACGACAAAACCCAAAACCAAACTCAAACTATCCCAGATCACAACACTGTCAAAACAAACAGTGCATAGAAGTGTATATGCACTGACTGAGACATCAACACATGCTACTCCAAAATATATAATCTTCATAAATCTAAGCTTTTTTATATTTAATCAGAGGAATAAATTCTGAAACTTGCATATCTTCCTTTACTGCCACGTTGTACTCAACGCTATTGTCATTCCTGTCTATTTTGCATACATAATACAAGATTCCTGCCTTTGAAATGCTGATGGAAGAGGCTCTGCTATTACATCAGTGCATCTGCCTGAATTTATGGGTCACACTGCAGCTTCATCACGGCTTCATGTTGAAAATACACGACTGGGTAGTTGAATTGGTTTTTCTGTCACACAGTGGAATGCAGTGAGAGCAGTAGTACACTTGTTTCTTTTTGTGGCAATTTAAGAGATTACATTTGTGAAAAATTTATTTTACCATGTCAGCAGGTGATTTCTTATCTAATGCTCATCAGAAACTAATGATTGTTGAGCTTCACAGGAGCCCAAATATCTAATCTTTACTTTGAAGCAAAAGTTCAAAGATTCCAGCAAGAAAGAAAGGATGTATGAATTGTCTTTCAGAATTGAATGCAAGAAAGAAAAAGAAGCAATTGAATGACATTAAGATTTGTCAAAATATAACATTTAACATATATGAAATGGGGAAAATAACAGCCTCTCTCAATCACAGGACTGAACAATTTGATCAGTGTTGGAGGATTTGGGTAGATTATGTAAAACCTAAAAGACCTGATTTCATCTT
>CAEGAF010192976.1:0-38527 GCA_903067075.1 Micropoecilia bifurca | reverse complement strand
CACACACACACACACACACACACACACACACACACACACACACACACACACACACACACACACACACACACACACAAAGCATTTAGGATTCAGGACAGAACATCGTGTCTTTATGGTTCCCATGATTCTCACTGGTTTCATATGTTATACAACCATCTTTGTTCAGGAGAACGTTTTCGTTTAAAGGTGAATTATATTAATAAAGGCATTTTCAGATCATCTCTCTGAAGATATAAAAACTAATTTGTTTAATATTTCTGGAAACATCTATACATATAATGAAATATTTTCTTGTGGCTCATGAAGCCAGTAGATATCGATGGTCTGAGTGCCGACCTGATGCAGGAGCAGCCGACTCTGGAGATGGTCTCTGCAGGCTCAGACACGCAGGCCACCAGCAGCTTGAACAGATCCTTCAGCATCAGGTTGATCAGAGACTCGTAGCCGATGTCTGCAGAGAGAATCAACCAGCCGGACTGTAAACCCAACGGTCCAATCAGGGAGGAGAGCAGGAGGCTGGAACCAGGCATCAGGCAGCAGCAGCTCACCTGAGTGGATGAAGCTGTTGACATGCTCCACCACCAGCTCACACGACAGGCCGATGGCGTGCTTGAAATTCGACGCCGCCACGTCCCAGTATGAGTGGTCGCCATGGCTACGCTGCAGCCACAGCGACATGACAGGAAGCAGCAACTGGATGACGGCGAAGATGGCGAAGCCTGGACCTGCAGGGGGTGTGGAGAAGTTAGGGAACCTGAGCAGCTGGTGGTTTGTTAAAGATCAGAGGACAGAGACACAGGAAGGGGAACCTGAACAGTAAAGTGTTTAAAGCATCATGGCTGAAGATATGGATTCTCATTTTTACTTATTCAGTCAGCTAACATTACCTCACTGGATTCTTCTGGCATCATTTCTCATATTTATAATTCGCCATGTGCTGCACTCCTTAATATCTGCTTCATACTGAACACAAACGCTGCAATATCCGAGTCATCAATCTGTGCATCGTTGGCACAGAGCAGCTGATATTTCCAGGTTTCTTTTTAATGCAGACTTATGAGTATTTAATAATATTCCAGGTGTTTCCTGCAGACCAGACCCAGTAAAGCCGGAGATGTTCTGCTGTGTTCCTGAGTCACCTGGAACGGCTGTGACCTCTCTGAGCAGCGTGAACAGCAGCTCCAGGGTCAGCGGCTGATGCTCCCGGGGGCAGTTGGACACGGCGGCGGTCAGCTGCTCCAGCAGTAAGATCCACACCTGGATCAGACCTGCAGCGCAGAGGAAACCTCAGCTGGACCCCAAACAGGAGACGAACCGGGAGGAACAGGAAGTCTTCTTCACCTGTGTCGTCGTCGAACTCTTGCAGGACGCAGTCGACGCCGTCGTCGCTGCTGACGGAGCGATGCTGAGGCCGCGTGGGCAGGCCGGCCAGCCGGGCGCCCAGGAACACCGGCTTGGACGGCATCTTGTAGATCTTAGCCAGCAGCTGGAACCCAACAGAACCTGATGAGACGCGACGAGCTGCTGCGACCAGACGAGCTGCAGCAGGCGACCTGCAGCAGGCGACCTGCAGCAGACGACCTGCAGCAGGCGACCTGCAGCAGGTGACGTCCTACCTGGGAACATTTGTGCAGGTAGTCGAGAGCCGGAACACAGAGGACAGTGGAGCTCAACCCGGACACATGGACAGAGTCTCCGATCTCCTTGTAGTCCACCTCTCCTGCTCACAAACACACAGAAAACTGGAATTAGGAGCAAAAAGTGCTGCACAAATACAACAGTCACATCTAAAGGTCAAAATGAAATGAACGTTCTGAGAAATGTTAATCCCAGCTGCTCTGAATAAAGACATGAAACAGGCAAATGCAGGATTCTGGTTCCAGGAGGACTAAATCCTGCAGGTCTGGATGTGAGCAGATTAAAAAGCCCAGACTCACCCAGGCCTTTGACGAACTTCAGCAGACACATGATGTAATCGGTGGCGGCGTTGGCGAACACCTGGATGTTGTCTGTGTTGAGAAAAGCTTCGAAGACGTCGAACACGGGAGCCTGGGACCTTCCTGCATGGAGGGAGAGGCGGGAGCAGGAGGAAATAATCCGAACTGTTAAAGTCTCCATGACAACCAGCGTCTGTCACCAGTCTGCCAGTTTACCCATGGAGTATTCTCCCAGCAGGTAGTCCTTGGTCTCCGCCCGGCTGCTGTGGACGGTCCTCAGGGCGCTGAACAGCGGCCTCCACCCAGACAGGATCTGAGGGGAACACATCTCCACCAGCTCCCCGATGGACGTCACCACCTGGGGGGACAGCCGGGTAGGAGCATGAGGCTGGAACCGGACCGGACCGGATCGGACCGGACCGGACCGGACCGGACCGGAGCTCACCTGGTCCTGGACGTCCTCGTCACAGAGCTCCAGCTGCATGATGTGCTCAAACGGCCTGAAAAGCGCCTCGTTGAAGTGGAAGTGAGGAAGTTCAGCCCAGCTGGTCAGAACCTCGGTCAGAACGTCGTGGATGAAGGAAACGGCCTTCTGGGAAACGTGGCGCTCTTTGTGACAAGCAGCCTGGAAACCAAACATTTTTTATCCCCCAGAATAAAATAAATCATGAACCACCACAGAAACACAGAATCTTAGAAAGTATTTTTGATCTTAGTACACTTGAAACAAGACAAGACTAATTTATAAGTAACTTTTCAGTAAGATATAGATTATTTTAAGTCAATAATTCCTTAATATTGATTAAAAGTGTCTAGTTCCATTGGCAGATTATTTCACTCAATAAGTTTTTCAGAAAAATTGCTGCTATATCTTGCTGAAAAGTTATTTGTAAGTTAGTTTTGTCTTATTCCAAGTGCTCTAATATATTTGCAGTAGAGTCTGGACCAAAAATACTTGGTAAGATTTTACCAAGTATTAAGATGCAGTGTAATTAACCGACTGATTGAGGAGAAACGAGACAATCGGAGCAGAAACATTTCAGAAGACCCTCCTCCCTGCTGCAGTTCCCCACCTCCACCAGGTGGGGCGCCACCACGCTCCAGGCCCTCATCATGTGCAGCAGGGGCCGGTTCTGGTTCCTGACGATCCTCAGCATGGCCTCTCCGAGTCGGAAGAGATGCAGGGAGCTGCGGCGCTCCGACGTCGACCTGGCGACTCCTGAACACAACCGGAGAAAATTATCAAGGTTTCCACGGCAACAAGACTGTCTGTGTTTGAAGACGATTATTTATTCTTTACGTCGATCATTATCTGGGATATTAACATTATTTTGAGAAATGACAGTTAATCTCATCTTTGGTTTCATCTGTCCAAAGGAAATTCATCCGTTCATCAAACCTAATTCATGTTTCCATGTTTTCAAACTTTCTCCTTCTGCCACATTTGTTCAGTTTTTTTTCTGATCGTTGTATTTTGGACTTTTAGTCCATTAAAACCTGTAAAGTCTGTGGAGGACTCAAACCTCAGAGGTTTGAGTCATTTCTCTAGCCTGGTTCAATCTGCAGGAACATGAACTCAGACTGGAAATATTTTCCTCTGAGAAATAATCTAAATAACCTTCTGACCTTTGACCTTCCCTGACAGTAACAGCTTCGTCTCTAAGGTCATTGCTGGTGACTTTCTTTCTCTGTCAACACCTACTTTTACTCTCCATGTTTCTTCCTGACCCCTCAGGCTGTGTGTATCGTCACTGCAGACACAGAAATGTGTGTGAACGTTTGCAGGTTGAGTTTCCTACCAGGCATCACCAGAGAATAATCTCCCGTCTCTGTAGCCGAGTTGAAGAGCTGAGACTGAGACGCTTTCCTGAGCTGCTGCAGGAAACCGATCAGACCCACCAGGTTCAGCTTTGTAGCCGCTTCCTCAAACAGCCTGACACACACACACACACACACACACACACACACACACACACACACACACACACACACACACACACACACACGCACACATTACCATCACAAGGATAATAGGAGGATCTGAATGTTCTCTTCACTGAATGCAATTCAAGGTTTTAATAATTTACTAGACGTTTTCTAATCTCAGGGTTGAATGTTTGTGCAGGTTTGAGTTTATTGTTTTTATGCAAAGGGTCAAATATATACATACACCTTTCAGCATAACTTATAAATGCCTAGAGCTGCACATCTACCACAGGACTCTGGCTAATATCTCACATCTCTTCATGGAAGAACTAATCAAGTTCTTTAAAATGAAACTCATGAAAGTCAAAGAGGCTCAAAAAGCCGATAAAGAAATTAGATTCTGTCCTGAAACCTCTGGAGGTTATGGTGTGAAAATGATTCTTACATGAAGAACATTACAGATGACCCTCATCATCCTCTTCATCAGACTTTCATATAACCAGACTGTGGCTTCAGTCAGAGGCTGAATAAAAACCACCGTCACACTGACCTCTACAGGAGATCCTTCTGCGTCTGTAACTAGTTGAAAAACTTGCATAATAATTTTATTCTTTGGAGATTAAAAAAGTTTTGTACTGTGTTGATGTTGGACCATTTATAGAAACTAAATGATCGAAACTGTTTGAAATAACTTTACAGGAAAACTATAACAGAAACTATTTATGAAAAATTGCTTCATTTTTTTCTATTTAATGGCAGAAAGATGTTTAAATATGAACATCTAAGTTGTATTAAACATTTTAATATTTCAATCAGCAAATTAATCAATGAACTTTAGACCTGGAAACAAAGAAATACAAATATGTCCTTTGATGAACTGCAGCTGTTTTAGTCAAATAAAATATATTTTTAAATGTTTAGTTTGAAAATGGAGCAAATTCAACATAACCAGGATGTCCAGATAATTAGTGACCGCTGCATAAAGAGCTGCTAAACTGAGGAGTCACAGATAAAGATGCAGAGAAAAGGGTCCAGCTGGAAAACAGACCAGCCTTTTGGTCTGTTTACTATTGTTTGGTGAAACTTTCACATCAGAAATGTGTTCAGTCCATCTGCTGCTGCAGAGGATGAGAGAGAAAATTCTTTATTCCCTGCAAAAGCAGCTCAGATAAGTGCTTACATAAGAGATGATCCTCGGTCTGAGCAGAACACACACTCACTGAGTGTGTGTGTGTGTGTGTGTGTGTGTGTGTGTGTGTGTGTGTGTGTGTGTGTGTGTGTGTGTGTGTGTGTGTGTGTTACATGCTCATTCATATGAGTTGAATGTTTTGCACACGTGACTGAAGGACGTCAGCTGAAATCTTGACTCTGTTTCTCAGAAAACTCCCTGACTGTTATACAAACTGACCTCATTTATGACTTAATCTGCATTATGATAACTTATACACATAAAAACACTTTGACACAGAACCAAGCAGGATTCACTCTACTGCCATCTGCTGGGTGTATTTCAGTACAGCACCTCCTGGCGGATACTTGATGTGACACTTTGACCCTCATAAATACATTAATACACCTATAAAACACACTAATGTGTCTAAACTGGACCCAGTAAAGCACCACATGGTTCAAACATCCCAGGCTCTGCAGAGCGAGGTCCCACCTGTCCGCCTGCGTGGACAGCGTGCAGACGACCTTGGCGGCGCCGGTGCCGGTCATCAGGCTGCTGCCCCTCAGGTCCAGGCCCCGCCCCCCCCTGCTGCTCTCCTTCAGCAGCTCCTGGATGGACAGCGGCTGGATGACCGGCTGGCTCAGGCTCAGCTCGGCCGCCTCGGGGCTCGGCTCGCAGCTCAGCTCCAGACCCAGGTCCACGCCGGCCGCCTGCTGGCTCTGCTGGGTGATGGTGGTCAGGGAGGACGGCTGCAGGGAGCCGTCGCTGAAGTGGCTGTGCTCCAGAGAGCTGATGTACTCCGTCACCCTGAGACAGAGCCGGACCGCAGTGAGTTTCTAGGGCTTCACGGCTGCAGCAGGTGAGGCTCGGGTCGGTACCTGAAGACGTGCGGCCAGCAGTCGTGGTTGTGGCTGCCCATCTCTAAGCCCACGTTCAGGATGGCGTCCATGCACAGGACATGGGCCGTGTGGAGACGGACTCCCTGAGGACGACCCATCTGCTCCAGCCGCTGCTCGACACGCTGCTTCACTGGGAAACAGCAACAAGACGGCAGAGATGAGCAAAG
Source organism: Micropoecilia bifurca (assembly GCA_903067075.1). Taxonomy (NCBI): domain Eukaryota; kingdom Metazoa; phylum Chordata; class Actinopteri; order Cyprinodontiformes; family Poeciliidae; genus Micropoecilia; species Micropoecilia bifurca. Next base: position 32,427 of record CAEGAF010192976.1, on the reverse strand, counting down.
GCATGAGGACGAAGAGCCGAGCTCAGCTCACGTCCAGACAGGAAGGAAGCTTTGAAAATGGATTCAAAATGACCAATTTCCTCTGTTTTGGGTAACAGATCCTCAAAAACATTCCACCTTTAAAGTTTGTTAAAGTCTGTATAGTTATTTTTATTATGTGGGGTTTTTTAATGTAATGATAGAAAATTCCGTTTTGTTTTGTTTTATTTACTTAAATCTACTGCAGACTGCAGCCATTTTTAGTAATTAACATTCCAGAACATGAACACTAACAGACCAAATGGCTGCTAAACTTCAAATGAATAAGTGAAGGAAAATAATTCATATGCATTAAGTTCATTTTTAAAACCCAAACATAAATTGTGATTGTGTAAAAACTATAAACTTTTGTTAAAAGGTTGAATCAAATGATTTTTCTGTGAAACATGTTTTCTCTTTTCTCTCCTCAAAACTGCATTTTAGCCTGTGGAAAAATCTATCAGTGATTCTTTCTGCAAATTTGTGAATCATCCCATAATAGTGTTTATGCATATTTAAAATGTTTCTCTTCCAGTTGGGGAGCATCTCAGCAATAAATGGTGGTTAAACATAACTTGGTTGTTTTCTATTCTCCTTCACAGACTATATTCTTTATAAAAAGGACTAATGGATTTTCCACACTTTGCCTTGTTTAACTGATTTTCTAGTAAATTAACTAATTAAATCAACATGATTCCCTACATGAGAGTTAAACTGAAAACCAGAGCATCTGAGCTCCAGCCCTGCATGATTTATTCATTAAAATATTTGTCAAGTCAGTTGGAAAATGATGTTGAATATATTTACTAATCACCAGCTGAAATGTCCAGCTGTGTTTTCCAAACTGGCCACTAGATGTCAGTAAAGATCAATTTCTAACTGTTTCTTAGTCATGACCACAGAGTGAGATTAGCGTCTCACTCTGACATTTATGAAACATGAGTTTATATTAAAAGCGTTTCATTTTCCTCTTTCGGTTTTCAAGCCGTGAATTTTTGTGTGAAGCTGCTTTAATAAAACAGTCTGTGAACGTTTGACCTCCAGGTGGCGCTGTCACACTCGGTACCTTGTGTGATGGCGTCTCCCATCTCTGCCATCTCCTTCTCCTCCTTCTCCTCCTGTACACAGGAGGCTGCAGCCATCTGGGCTAAAGCTGATGCACAGTTGGCAGCAACGCCTGAAAGAGGAAAACAGCCAACAAACCCGGTCAGATTCAGTTCCTGGTCAGATCAAAAGAGGAAGTTTGTTTTCTAAAATCGTTTGTTCTACTGGTGCAGAACCAGAGATCAGAAATGAAACTGAAACACAGCTGAGGTTTGAGATCATGTGTCCATCCATATTCATTTATCTTTCTGTGATGATAATTACAGCCTGGATTGTAACAGGTTCTGGTTATTATTCACCATTCGTGGTGAATGTATTGTGAAATATTCCATCACTGACAGACAGGAAGAAACCAAAAATTTTAACTAGGCCAGCAACACTAAGCTACCTTCAGAGGTTTTCTCCTGGGAAGGAAAACAACAATCTGTGTGAATATTAAATCTATTTAACAGCCGCCTCTCCCTGCTGTTAATACAAATACATTAAATATATTGGAAAATGGGTTCAGAAGGAAAAGAAAACATAATTTAATTTCCAACCTCCTGCTGAATAATTTGGGGTTTAAAAACAATTCATGAAGAAAAAAAATAGTAAAATCTCTTCAATATTTCATGACCACAGCAAAACTTCTCTGAATCTTATAAAATGAATTCATTTCCAACCTGAACACAATGATTCTGGGCCTTTAGTGAAACCTTTAAACTTTAGATGAGGATGATTCTCCAAACTGCAGGAACAGTGACATCACTTCCTGTTCAGATCAGCCTCCACCAGCAGAACGGAGCAGGTTTCTAATGCGACACTCAGTCCTGACGTCGTTCCCCAGGGGGCCGTTTTCAGACACATCCTCTTCATAGTCATAAACATTTTATTACCACAAAGATGAATCTATTGGTATTTCTCTGCAGAACAGGAAGCTGTTGCAAAACAGCAATTAAACTGAGACAGGCTGAATTTGTTTTAATATTTCCCTGTTAAAAATAAATGAATGAATAAATTCTTTATTATTTATTCATATGACAATAATTTCCCCCTGTTCCTTGTGATGAACTAGCTCAGGGTTTACTCTGACTACTGGACTCTGGGATGAAATATTGATGTTTAGATATTATTGCTGTTGTTTCTGACTGTAAATCAGCTGAAATCATTGCTTGACTTTTAAATAATCCTACATTCAGCCTTCTGAAGTGTCTGACAGCAACAAAGTCTTGTTTGAGGAACCAAACAAAGAAAAACGGTTTGAAACTCTGCTGCAGGCCCCAACACCCAGTAGCACATCAATTCACTCTGATCACAGATCCATCCATCCTGCCTTCAGGACCAACACTGTGCTCCTCGGTGACCTTGTGGTATCCAGACATAAATCTCAGCCCGGCTTCGTTTTCCGGACAGGAACGTCCTGACCGCTCTGCTGAAACCCTGCTTGTCTTCAAACTTGATTTATTAATCTATCCCTGTTTCTGCAGACAGAGCAGAACCAGGTCAAAGGTTCCACCCACCAAGCGCGCAGCTGAGCGCGGCGGCTTTCCGCAGGCCGTCCAGACTCAGACAGATGGTGTCTCTCTCCCTCTGGCTCTGCTCCTTCAGCCCCTCGGCCCCCAGGATGAAGGCCAGGCCCTTGGAGCTGCCCGCCATGCGGCCCGTCAGAGGCGTGGACAGAACATCCATCAGGTTCTTCCACACGCCGGTGAGGATGAAGCGAGAGAAAACGGCACCTGATCGAAAAGAGGAGGGAGAGAAACCTGCATCACAAGCTGGGTTCAGGTCCTGAAGAGAAGAGAAACCATGATGTCATGAGGCGGGACTCATTTAACGAGGTTAAGGTTTCTGTGGAAACGCTTTGATTGAAGGACATAATAGAACATAAAGGAGTTTCTATCATTATAAGTGTCATTATTTACTGAATAATGCAAAGCTGACAGTTTTATTGCACCTTTTAGTGAAGTGACGTCATAGTTATGACATCATCATGTCAGTCTTATTCAGACCTTTTCAGATAAAGGAGACGTTTGCAGATGAGGTCACCGACTCATTCAGTGACCTCATCTGCAGTCATTTCCCATCATCCCTCTCTTCAAAAGAGCTGCCAACTTCTAAAAACTGTTCCTCATAATTTAATAAAGTATCAATTAAACCAGATATTTATTCTTTCTGTCCAGACAGGAACAACCAGCTCTGCTTTCTACTCATGTCAAATCTCTCATACAGCTGATTTTGTTTAAAAAAACATCAACTGATTGTTCAGTTTAGGATAATTTGCTGCTGCAGGAGAAGAAAAAATATATTCTTAAAATTCACTGTTGACATTTTATGGAAGTTTCTATATTTTCGGTGTCCAAATTGTAAATTTTGACACATAATTTCAAGTAAGTAAATATAAACTGCATTTAATTGAATGTTTTTAGCTGATATGTCACAGACATAAACCCCAGACACATTTAATGCAACATTAAGACGTTACTTCACTATTATATCAACACATATGAAGTAAACAATACTTATGTATAAAGATGTTGATCTCAGAGCTAATTATTTATGGTTTGCTTTTCATCCAGCCTTCAATGCCAACATAATAGAACATAAACATTTGGTTCAACCTGCAGATATTAAGTTAAAGGTAATTTTTCTCCTCAGCAGAAAACCCTGCAGGAAATCTGCTGCTGTTTGTTCAAAAGACAAGAAAACTTTACGAGAAGCAAATCAGAACCAACAACAGGGGATCTGAGGATCAGACTGTCCCTGTCTGAGTCTCACAGGGACATGTATGAATGCATGACTGTAACCAAGATGTCCACCTTGAGTTGAGTTACAGACCTGCAGTCGCTGTGTCACCTCCAGCCCTTTCAGAGCTGAGTGCTGATTGGCTGGACGGCCTCCGGATCATCTGACCTCCAATAGCACTGCTGCCCAGGCCGTCGATGTCTGACAACACAGAAATAAAAACAACTGGCATCAAATATCCATTCAGATAATTGTCTTTTGGAAACAATCCTCTACATACATGTTTTATTTTTCCCATTTCTTAACTCCTAAACTCTAAGAGGTTCAGTTTGACACTCGGTCCATTAAATACAGAGTTACAACGAAATGGAAAACATTTCTTTGTAACGTTGTTGTTGTTTATTACAAGCTTACTAAAATAATAACTGGCCTTATAATAAGTGGAATCACTGCTGCAGCTTAAGCTCAACCCGAGACACTATTGACTTTAAACTAGAACTTATTTGAGAGTCGGATCAAATAATGTAGACCAGCAGGATGTACAGATTCATGATTCCATTAGAGAAAATTATCCGTAAATATAGCAAAGATTGTCACTGATGAACAAAATGCAGCTGCACAGCATCCTGGGTTTCTGATCCTATGGATTCTCCAACATGAGGTTTCCTTCTCTGGTGAAGTGGATTTGTGTCTTAATTAGCATGAAGGACATAGAGACCTGTCAGCATGGTGATGAGCGGCAGCCTGCGATCTTCTGCTGAGCCCCAGTAACCGGCGTCAGCCAGCAGGTTGCGCTCCAGCACCTGGTGGTGAAGCTCCTCGATCCAAGCCTGACACAGAACCACCAGGACTCCGCTGCTCTGGATCAGCCCAACAAACTCCTTCTGCAGGTCACAGAGGGAGACGCTCATCAGCTGCAGCTCATCAGGACAGCAGCTGTGGTTCTGGCTGTCTGATTGGTCACCAGGCTGAGGCTGGGAGGAAGTTCCCTCCGTCTGTAGTAGTCGCAGCAGCAGAGCTTGAGGTTGAGCAGCAGAGCGTAGTAAGACACCAGGTAGAGGCCGTCTGCGTTCATCAGACACTTCAGAGAGTCGCCTGAGTCAAAGCCTGGAGAGTGGATCCCTCCTGAGGAGAGGAAGAGCAACAGCAGCTAAGTTAGAGAGTCACAACCAAACAGTCAGACTTTAACATTCATTAACAAACAGCAGGACTTCATTGAGTCTGACTAGCATTCACAACACCACCGTTTCTATCAGCTGAGTCAAACTATCAATACAGAATAAATGGTTTAAAAATGATTTGACAATGGGAACCTTCTGATCTTTTCTTATTCTGATGCATTTACTGAGTTTCATGTGAAATCTAAGAGGTAAAAAGATTAAAAAGAGTCTTAAGGTCCAGTTTAATAGGAAAAGTCAGACCAAATAATATAAATAGGAGTGAATTTTAGTGTGAGTTTGTCTCTACAGCTTGGACTGATGTAACAGAAAACTGTTAGTCCTCCAGCAGAGACACACTGAGGGGAAGCAGACAAAAATATCCAGTTTGTCATCTACAAACTGTGACAATGAAAAGAATTTAAATCCAAAAGTTGAAGAACATTCACAGCTTCAGAACCATCACAACATTCAGGCCGGACATCAAAAATTAACAGAAAACTTCTGCAGTTGCTGAGTTTGTTTTATCATCTGTGGTCTCTAAACTTCATCCTCCAGAGTATTTGATTGCTTAAATAAAACAGTGAGACACAAAGAGCTGCTCGGTCAGCTGCTCAGTAAACAGCTGTTTGTTGGTCTGTCCTGTTCCACAGCATCATCATCATCATCATCATCATCATCATCATCATCATCATCATCATCATCATCATCATCATCATCATCATCATCATCTTCCCACTGAATCTCTGCTGATCCTCCTTCCCTCCTCTTACCCGCCTGCAGCCCGGAGCAAAACGTGGAGGAGAAGTTCTGCAGCGACATGTCGACGTCCCGGGCGGAGCTGAGGCCCAGGAGGCGGGGCAGCAGCGCCGCCAGCGTTTGGACGAACAGCCTGGCGCTCTGCTGCTCGGGCTCCTGGCTGCGCAGCAGCTTGAGGGACATGGCGGCGCAGCGCAGGGCGCGGTGGGCCGGACCGTCCCGGGGCGCCTGCTGCTCCTCGTCCACCAGAGACACGTTGTCCGACCCGATGTCGGACACGTCGGAGCGGCCAGAGTCTTTCTCTGCAGCCATGGAGTATTGATCACACGAGTCAAACTCTGTCCGGGACAAGTCCTGCTCCTCCATGCTGCAGGACAACCAGGGTCAGGGGGAAACGGTCAGGAACTCCATAATAGGAATCAATTTAATTTGTACCGCACTTTTCATTAGAAAAAATCTCAAAGTGCTAAAATGGATAAAATAAACATCATAAAAATCATGTGGAGGCAGAATAGGCTCGCTTAAATAAAAACGTTTTTAAGCCTCTAACTTGGCCTTTAACTTGATTTTAATACGCTTAGAAAAACAGACGCAATTCTGATTGGTCAGCCACAAAGCTGTGCAGAAATACAAATTTTTTTTTCTGATTTTGTCTGATTTTTGTGCAAATATCTCAACACACTTAAAATCAGATAAAACTAACTTGCAAATAAGTTTCCATCAAAACATAGGAGCTTGTTTTAAGTCAATAATTCTACTTGTTCAGATTACTTTACTTATAACGGCTTATTTTCCCATAACTGAAATAATCTGCCAGTAGAAGAGAACTTTTTCATCAGTAAGAAGAAATTATTGACTTAAAACAAGCTTCTTTATGTTGCTGAAAAGTTACGTAAAAATGTGTTTTGTCTTGTCAAGAAGACAAAAACATTTGCGTTAGATATATCTGTCATTTGTGCCACTAGATGGCGCTAAAGAGAGCAGCTTAGTTTGAAAAGTCCTGGTAATGATCCCTAAAGTTGACGGAGTCGTACCTGAAGTTGCTCTCGCTGTACCTGGACCCCTGATGCGGCCGCGTCCTGGAGTCCACCGACAGGAAGTTGGTGATGTCAGGGAAGACGAGAGCGTGGCTCCTCTGCACCACATCAGGAGGAGCGGCTCCTCTGTCCTTGTCCTCCACACCTCCTGCTCCTCCTGCTCCTCCTCCTCCTCCTCCTCCTCCTCCTCCTCCTCCTCCCGGCTCCCGCTGGTTTCTCTCCTGGCCTCCGGAGGGACAGCTGAGCTGGACGCGTTCGTCCTCCTCGCCCTCCTCAGGCGTTTGTCCCAGTCCCAAGTCCCCCATCTCCAAGTCCAGGGTGGTTTGTCCCGTTTCCGTGGTGATGCTGATGCTGATGTCCGGGCTGCGCTTGGTGGCGCCTGCGGCGGCCATGTTGGCGGCGGCGGCGTCCCACTGGGGCTGCTCTGAGGACAGGATGTGTCTCTGCCACCTGAAGTCGGCCTCGTTGATCTCCATGGACTCCCTGGTCGACTCTGACCCGTCCTTCAGGTCGTCCAGGCGCCTGAGGAGAAACCGAGCCTGCAGGAGGAAACACAGCGACTCTTACTGCTGCTGATCCACCAGACAGAACCATCACAGGGAGAAACGTCAAGACTCGATGCAAACAGTCACCATGATGGGATTTGAACCCAGGACCTTCATCCTGCAAGGCAGAAACCTCAAGAACCTCAGTTTACTGTTATTTAGGATCTTAAATGTTGTCTGTATTTAGTTATTATTATTTATTTTAGTTTTATTTATTATTACTATTATTACTACACATACATCCCTTCAAAAGCAGCATAAAAGTAGTTAGAATATATTGAATTAAAGTTAATTGATTGCAATTTTTGGTATTTTCTGCTAAGAAAATTCAGTTTCCAGAAAGCGTTTGTGAGGTTCTCTTCATGTTCTGACTTGGTGTCATGAGTCGACCTGTTCAGGCTGCAGGCCGCGACCCTGTGACAGGTCATCCAGCGCAGCCAGCAGAGCGCAGGCGCAGGAAACGGAGGCGAAGCAAGCCTCGATGCCGCCCTTCACACAGGCCTCCGTCATGCCGTCCATCACTCTGGACACAGAACATCACAGCCAAACTGAGTCCAGGCTCAAAAGGCTGACTTTCATCTAGTTTTCTCTAATATAAACCCACGAGTGAAGCTGTGGGTCAGGTTGATTTACTGACAGTTTGAGCAGATCCAGGTGGGACTTCCTCTTGGAGAAGGAGCGTTTCCTGGTGTCAGGTTCTGCTACACACGGCCCAGCCAGGTCATAGAGGCGCTGCGGGCTGCCAAGAATCTGACCAGGACAGAAACATGTTAACATTCCTTGGTTTAGTGAGCAGAGGACCAACGGACGGATGGATCACCTCCTTCATGATGCGGATGGCCTCAGTTCGGTGCTGCGGCGGCGGGTAGAGCAGGATCCGGTGGTACAGCGACTGCAGCACCGGCTTCATCGACTCCACGCAGCTCACCAGGCGCACCAGCTCCGCTGCGATGTAACACACCGTCCGCACCACCGGGGCGATCCTGGCGGGGGCGCTGGAGGAGCAGCCGGACCCCCGGCCCTGATCAGACACGCCTCCACTGGAACAGTCCACTTCCTGACCGATTCCTGGGAGAGGAAGAGGAAACGATCTGGGAGTTAGAGACGAGTAAGAGGATAAACGGACAGACGGACAGACGGATGTGTTACCTTGAGCGAGTTTCTCTGAGAGCCGGTCTCTCTCTAGCGCCCCCATGTAACCATGGTGAGAAGTGATGGTTTTATCATTGACTGGATTTCCCATAATCGCCACCAGAGATGGACAAAGCTGCTTCCTGCAAGAACAAATACCTTCAATTAATACCAAGACATAAGTCATAAAAAATGTTTTCTTGATATTTGTCTCTCTTTAACTTCCAACATGAAGTATCTTAATGTTTCTACATGGTGGATTCGCTTGTGAGGAGTCGTACCACACCAGGTCGGTGAAACCTCTGGACAGGTGCATTGTGGGAGGACAGCTGCTGAGCATGGACAGGATGCACTCCAGGTAGAGCAGCTGCAGCAGCTGATTGTCACTGGAAGGAGGAGAGAATGAGGAAAGGTCAATGGGTCACACAGAGGAAGTGATGTCACCGGTAGAAGACCTGCAGCGTTACCTGTCCACCGACTCCAGTTTCTCACAGAACACGGTCAGAACCATCACCACGTCTTCACACAGAGCCTGGCTGGTGGGGGAAACATCTGCAAACACACACACACACACACACACACACACACACGCGCACACACACACACACACACACACACACACACACACACACACACACAAAGTTCATTCCTCCAACTTCTACACTAAGTGATAAAACAAACTAATTAATCCTCGTTTGCCTCTAATGAACATTCCTGAGGGGAAGTTCGGCTCCATTCATGCATTCAGGTTATTCATGTGTTACTATTTATTGTTTATGTTTATGAATTTGACTGACACTTTTATCCAGGCTAACAGGCGGGGATGAAACAATGTAGTCAATATCGAAACTAACAATAAGCTACTTAGAAGGAAGAACAGCAGTGAGATGATGGAGCAGAAATAGAGGGAAGCTTAATAAAGAGGCTTTAAATCATCTCTAATTAGTTTGTGCAACTTATTCATCCATTAATATTACATTATTAAGCTTTAACTGGTATTATGTGCACTAAAACACCCAGTTGTTCACTTTTTGGATATCCAAGTCATAAAATATTTGTTTTACTCTACAGATGTTTCCATGTAAGTTCATAAAACATGTTTTCTGCTCTGTACTTTTCTCAGTCCATTTTGTCCCTCATAGAGACCCAAACATCTGCACAACAATGACTCTGGACATTACAAACTGTTCATGTAGAAACTGGACACTGTCCATTCTTCACTAAGCAGATGTGTAGGATGATGTGGACCTTTTCTCTGCAGAGGCAGCACCGTCACCTCGTCTCCTTCTGCTCCCTGCAGAGCAACACAACACCAGGGACGGTCACTGAGTTTGTGAAATAAGGAGATTTAAAGGAGCAAAAGAAAAAGAAAGGGGAAGAAAATCTAATTTCATGTGTTTAAAATGACTGGTGACAAAATATTACAAGATGAACAAAGTATGATTAAACTGCAGAAAACGACACTGGATTTAAGAGGAAAAATATCAACCAGATGTTTCTGATCAAATTGGCAAACCGTCACCAGTGAGAAGAGCTGATCAAACTATTCTCATCTCAGCATGCAGGTGGGACACAAACCAGCCATTATCTCAGAGAAGCAACTGTTAATTAATAATCTATGTTTATTTCCATCTACTTGTCATATATTTCAGGAGGGAAGAGTGTTGGCCACACAATCAATAAAGTATTTCTGATTCTTAACCATCACTGCATTATTAATATCAGAACGAGTTTTAATATCGGTGTGTCTTTAAAAATGACACTTAGCAGAAACTCTGACCAAACAATGAGTCAACTGATCCTCATCGATGTGAAAAGAGTCACAGTATAAAGTCACTTCCAGACTATCTGCTGTCTGTTATTCTACAATAATATTATTCCCTTGATGAGCCTTAAAGTCACTGAGTGAAACATGAATTCAGTTAAATCTGAGGTCGTCCTTCCACCAACTGACCCTGGGCCAACTCAACAATTACTGAGTAAAGATGTTGGATTAAAGATGGACATTGATTTTCACACAGATTTGACCTTCTGGTTTTGTTTTTTATAAATAACTGACCACATGAGCAATAAATAGTTTATTATGCTGCTGTATGTAGAACCTCAGAGCAATAAGAGGAATTAATGCTACTGAACAGTAGATAAACCACAAGGTCCTCACTGCTCACTTCGTTGCTGACGGGCCTGTTTAAAGGTAATGTGTGTGTGTGTGTGTGTGTGTGTGTGTGTGTGTGTGTGTGTGGTGTGTGTGTGTGTGTGTGTGTGTGTGTGTGTGTGTGTGTGTGTGTGTGTGTGTGTGTGTGTGTGTGTGTGTGTGTTCTCTCTGACCTCCTGTCTGTGGCGCAGCTGCAAGGTCAGGTCTCCCAGTATCTGGCTCAGTGTGGCTCTCACTGCCGTGTTGATGCTGCGCTGATGACAGCTGGACATGTAGGTCTCAATACACACCTGTACACACACACACACACACACACACACACACACACACACAGGACATCAGTGACGCAGAGCAACAGAGAGCATCACCAAGCCACGTTGAACCGTCGGGGAGATTTATGGGAAGTTTCCATGGCGTCACTGGTTGCCACGGTGACCAGCAGTGGAGTAAACCTCTGGGACGTGTCATCAGTCTGCAGGACATCTTATGGTCAGATTAAAGGTCACACTCTGGGGAGCAGTAATGAGAACAGAGACAAACAGAGACAAGATGTCGGCAGCGAGAGGAAAACGTCTGGATGGAGCAAAGAGCCGAAGGTCAACAGAGTCCAAACAGAAAAACATGGAGCAAAGAGCTGAAGGTCAACCGAGTCCAAACAGAAAAACTATCTGCAACGTCGTAACCAAATACCTGCAAGGCAATGAAATCTAAAAACACATTACAACTTCAGCTAACAATTACTTTAATAATCAATTATTCTTATCATTAATTGGCAAATTCTGTCTTTTTATGCAATATTAGAAGTAGAATAAAATGAATAATTTAATTAGTTAAATAGGGGGCGAAAATCTGCCTAAAATAAGTAAAAGCATTTTTTAACATGAATGCAATATACATTTATATATTTATGTACAGTTTGGGCTTAATTACTTCCCTGAGTGTGTTATTCTTTCAGTAACTGGTCTTTTTAAGTCTCTATGCTCCAGTTAACGATTAATATATTACTAAATTGGTTGATTATTTCAATAAGTGATTCATTCCTTTAGGTTTCAGTCCTAATCCAGAAACCAGTAGATCTACAGTGAGCCAGTTACAGTAACTGCATCTACAAAAAAAAACTTTTGCAGCTTCATTAATTTTCTCCACCTGCAGTATTTTCATTATGTTCATTAGAACAAAGCCTCACGTCCTTCCTGTTCCTCTCTGAAGGATGAAGAACCAGATGGAGCTCAGAATGTTTGCAAACGATTGATAAAGATATGGATCATCGGTCTGGCAACCCATCACCACGGTTACAGAGACGAGACACCTTATTGGTGCTGAGCTCATCACCAAGAACATGGTTCCATCATTTCACCACCTCTTTAGTTTAGCTCAGTTACTGACTTTAATGAACTAATTAAAGGTATATTTTCTGTGTCTAACATAATAAAATGCTGAGTGTTTCATTAGGACTCGATCTGATCTGAACAGGTTTGACAGCAGGAAGCTGGAGCCTCGACTGTCAGCTGAACAAAGACTGAAATCAGCTAATTAGACTCAGATTTAAAGCCTCTGCAGCTGCCTGGTCATTTTACACCTAATCAATGAAAAATCAATACATCATCCAACCTCACAGCTCTGATGCTGCAGTCTGCTGAGCTCCAACATGGATTTAAGACTCAGATTCTCCAAGAACAGATTTTCTCAGTTTCACAAGTTTCAGCTCAATATTTCACACATTTTCCCAACTAAATTTCCACAGTTTGGACGTCATGTGATCATATTTCCAATCTATAACTGGACGAGGCCAGATGGTCATCATGGACGAGCCGTTCGTGCTGCTCAGCCTCCACCAGCTGAGCAACATGAAGAGGCGTTTGAGCGTCTGTGGTTTTGCAGGCAGTCGTCTATTGTTTGGAGCTTCCAGGGCGGCTGGCGCTCAAATGCAGCATCATTAGTTCATAACCAACCTGTGGCCTCCTTACATTAACCAGCAGTCACGTTTTGGACAGTGGAGGAAACTGGAGGAGACGTTGCTCAGGGCAAACATGCAGTTCTGTCACTGTCTAAATAATCAACTTGGGAACTAATGTGGTAGGAAGTTACATTTATAATGAGGGACAGGAAATAAATCTGGAAACAATAAAACTTTATTCTGACTACATAATCCTCCAGATGATAGATTCACAGACCAAAAGACTGATTTTTCTTTCTACCTCATTAAATCAAAAAATTACATTCACACAGTAAGTTCAGATGCTAGTCATAATAAACTGCAGGTATAAAAACGTGCTGAATAAACCCCTGAGCTCTGCCTGAACCTGTTAGCCTATTAGCCTGTTAGCCTATTAGCTGGTTAATGGAGATCTGCTGACAGCACTCAGACCGGTGCTGAGTTATGACCAAACAAACAGAACCAGATACTCTGTCCTCTCCAACAGCAGCTGCTCAGGTCCGGAGGCTCTGAATGCATTAACACATCAACACCTGCAGGTTTTACGAGCCGCTAATGGCAGCAAACATCTCCTGTGTCCTGCAGCTGCAGTTGCTGAGACTGAACTAAAATTACAAAGAAAACCTCCAAACATTCGCACAAAGGAGCATTTATTGATTTGTGAGCGTTAAGTGATGAATTCTGCAGCGTCTGAGCAACAAAACAACACAGGTGAAAGTCAAACAGCAGAACAGTTTAATCATCTAGTCAGACATTTGTGCTATTTGAGTTTCATCTGATATGATTTTTGATCGAACATAAGGAGAAAAACCTCTGAAGTTAATTTGAGTGTTGAGCTCAGTTCAGCTGAGGACACAAACAGACAAACATCCGCATTCTGCATCAGATATCAGGAGGATTTCATCTCTGATCTCCTGTTTTCCGTTGCCAGGGAAACGCTCCTGCTGGTAAAAACTAAACAAGCTGAACTCGACCTCAGGATGTTGAAACAGATGGTCGTTTTCTTTAACCACTGCGGTTCAAGTCTCCCATCTGTAAGGATTCATTTTTCCTTTTACTTTCATAAACTTGTTCTGTTAAAAACACTGAAAAATGTTTTCATATTTGTTATGAGCCATTTTTCAGTCCCTGTTGTTTCAGCTCCAAGAAACTAAATAAAATATATGAATTTACCTCAGAAAACGGGAGCATGAGAACATCAGTGGGATTCTGGGTAAATTAAATAAAACAAACTTTATTTATCCAAAGGGAATGAAATGTGGCCATAACCCATATCCTACAGAGGCAGTTGAGGACGGTGATGCTGTGGGGAGGAACTGCTACAGCAGTCAGACCTGCAACGAATCCAAAGAGGCCTCTGACTGAAGACTGCTGCTGTATGGCTATCCTGACATGCTAACAGTTTAATATCAATGATATTCAGCAGTAAAATGTCCTGGACGACAGAATCAGCTGGAGTTTGGGATATGAGGTAATATCAAATTTAACAACAGGAAAGAATGAACAGCATGAATTATAGATTTCCTTGTTTGCAGTCAGAAGCAGCAGACATGTTAACACATTAATGTCAGATTGTCTGACAGAATTAATTCATTTGTTTCCCATCTGGGAAAGAATCAGAGGTTCTGTAAACCCAAATATTTATTCTTCTATTTTTACAACTGAGATTGTAAAAACAGAAATCAACTTTATTTCCCCCAGTGTGAAGTTTATGAATGATGTTTATAATGTGTAGTTTCTTTCTGCCAGAGGATGAAACATGTCAGACTCATTTTCCACCATGAAGCTCAGAGATGAACAGAAACATCCTGAATGTTTCTGACGATACTTTCCAATAAAGTTCAGGCAGAAGAACCAAACACTTGGCAGAGACATTAGTGTGATAAATATTGGTCCTGATCTGGAGCAAACCAACATCCCCATTCAGTCATGTATAGAGTTAAATGTTTTTGATGCACCGAATCTTGAAACGGTTGTTTTACCTGCGCGATCCTCAGGATGGAGCCTCCATTAATGTCAAAGTTTGGAGAGTAAGTGATGCAGAGCAGGACCTGCAAACAGAAAGAAATCCTTCTGATGTTCTGCACAGAGCTGAGACCAAAGGGTCAGAGGTCATTCAGAGCCGCCTGCTACCTTCATGACCTCCACCTGCAGGTCCTCATGCAGGGACGGAGTCACCCTGATGGCCTCCAACATCTGGCTGAGCAGCTGCTTCTCCAGAGCCTCCACCTCTGAGCCGACTCCGCCCACAAACCGCTCGTCACACAGGAACTTCTGATGGAGACGAGGTCAGAGTTCACAGGTTGGGCGGAACCAGAGAGCCTGATGTGGTGAGGATCATGATCGTGTTCAGTACCTGCATGCCGGCGAGGGCCGTCTGGCCCAGCTTGGTGTTTTTGGACTCCAGGGCCATCTGGAGCGGCAGCAGGCAGTGATCTCTGCTCAGAGCAACAGAAAGCAGAGACGTTACTGAGCTGAATATTAACAAACACACAGAGGCACCAATAAGTAAATATCCATCAGCAAAGAGACATATCTAATATATTAACTGTTTGCATCTGTTATACAGTAAAAACAACCTGGATGATAAAATCCTGGTTCAGCCTCCAGGCTCCTTCTCTGATCAACATCAGATCCCAACAGAAATGATTTATCTGACCTTTGAGTTTCACTGAGTCACACTGAGCGTCATGGATGGATGAGGTCAGAAGAGACAAAATCAATAAGCTTAAATCTGTAGCCATAAATTCATATTCACACAGACCAGAGCAGAAAAACAAACCTCCAGATTCTATAATAATCAGATTTATATATTTAAATGACCATGGAAGATAGAAATCAGTTCTATTTATTTAACCTACAAACAAAACACAATTAAAAAACACACATTTGAGTAAATATTACCTAAACGAATAATTGTAATCAAGTCAGAAAAAATATAATTGTTTATAAATGAAATCTTCCACTGATTTTAAATGTCATAACTAGGCTGTAAAAAATAACTGCACGCATTTTTTCATCATTATCTACTGAAGTTCTGCTGCTGATTTAATGTAGCCAGTTCCACTTGATTCTCATCCCTTCAGGTCTCCATCTGGGATTTCTCCCATTGAGTTGCATTTATCCAGTTGAAATTTAACTGGACCAATCAGCAAACAGAAGAAAAAGATGTAAATGATGCTTGTAGTTTAGCAGCAGCATCAGTTAGTGTTTATCACGCTTCCAAATTTTAAGAAATTAAATTTGGAGCAAGATAAATGTACAGCTAAGCTTCATCAAACTGCCGCATTATTTATGTCTCACCCAAATATTAAGCAGACCACAGAGCAAGAGGCTGGTTTTCACCAGGCTCATTTTAATGTGAACAACACAGAAAACTTTACTTTGACAAACTGAGAAGTTCAGCTCTGAGTCCGTTATGTAACTAATGTGTCTGATCAGAAACTGTCTCCCGTCTTCAGAGACTCTTTGTTTTGCTGTGTTTCTTCCATTCGCTCCAACTGAATCTCCTTCTCTTTATTCATGTCTGATTGAATCTCTGCTGCTGATGGATCTGCAGCTTTCAGACGCTGCTGAACCAGCTCAGCTCCTCCGGCTTCAAACGGGCCACAGGGAGCCTCAGAGTGCAGGACAGTTAAATCAACCCGCCGTCTCTTTATGAGCCTGAAGAAAGAAAACTGAGTCACGGGGAGAACAATGAGGCCATCCGACCCAGAAAGAGACAAAATCAGAGATAAAACTGGCAGAAACGTTCATATAAAACCCAGAACTGACAGCAAATATCACAGTTACATCAATCATTTCAGTCATGCTTTGCTTCATGCGTTAATGTCAGAAGGTTTTTTCACTCTGTAGATTAAGAGCTGCTCAGATTACTGAGGATATCAATGTTTAATCTAATCAGCTCTAATAAAACAGAAGCTAACAATGAATAATTCAGCATTAGAACTTCAGCCTCTTTTTCTGTCATCTACTTTCTGTAGGTGGCGCCACCACAGATCTTCAGCCTCCAGCTTCTTCTGCCACACAAACATCCCAGAGAATTGAGATTCGCTGCTGTTTCCTTTATTCTGTTTTTTTTTTTTACAAAATGTCACCAGAGACTGAAAATGTTGCTAAAAGTTGGCAACATTCATTCTTGTCTAGACCAAAAACGCGTTTCCCACCATCCTCTCATCTCCACACTGGCCACGCCCCTCAGGGACCTTGGCTCCGCCCACTTTGGTGACATTTTATAAAATGTGTCTGGGGCAGTTTTCCTTACAGGGGGGTTAGTCAGACCAGGACGAAGTAACCAGATGGTTCTCCTGAACTCCTTTGAATGTCCAGACAATGCAAATATCAACACACATATCCGGCAGTTATCAGGCAGCCTGAGTCGGGTCTGATACCAGTTTTAGTTTAAATTCTGTTCTGGTTCCTCAGTTTTCATTTCCAGATCGCAGACAGACATTTGAAGCGACTCCTGTTTGTAAAAGTTACTCAGATGTCAGGAAGAGTTTAGGGAAACTGTTAGCCTTTTATTTCACTGCTCAGTTTTATATCTGCCTTATCAGCTGAGAGATTCCAGGATGATTTACATTTATCCAAATCAGACCAGGACAGTTTAAAGTCTGGGATTCACAGGCTGCTGCAGGCGGCAACACAGAGAAGATGTCAGGGAAACGTTCCCCCAGCAGATGCAGGTTGATGACAAGCCAGAAAAACGAGATTCTTAGAGAACTGAGGAAATAAACCATGAAGGGTTTCAGACAGAATATTTAAATCTTCTCCTTCAAATTCTCTACTTTAAATTTAATAATAAACTCAAATTAAGACCAGAGGCAACGTCATTAAACAGACAGATCCTTGTCTTTATTCTAAGGTAGAAGAACTGAGACATGAGCTGAATGAATGAATGAATGAATGAATGAATGAATGAATGAATGAATGAATGAATGAATGAATGAATGAATGAATGAATGAACTTACCGAAGCTGTGAAGGAGAAATCTTGAATGATCCCTTCTGAGCCTCCAGAGTTTCTGTAAAAACAAAAATCCAGCATTGATCAAATATTTTGTGTTTTTTGTTTTGAAGCTGCTCTATGTCAGGAAAAGATGCAATAATTTTGATGAACATTGTTATAATGATATAACTTTCCCTACATGAATAATAAAACATTTTCTAATTTGCTTCAGCATTAACAGATTCATCTTCATGTGAACTGTCCCTTTAAATGTTGTATTTTTAGTAATAAACTTTACGAGCTGTTTAACAAAATAAAAGTTCAATATAAAATTACAAGTCTAATTTTATATCTTATAGCTTATTAAATCAGGTTAAGGTCTGGACTTTAACTAGACCATTGCAGGATCTTGATGTTTTTCTCTTTCAGCTGTTCGGTCCCAGATCAGCAGGTCGGTTTGGGTTCATCGTTCTGCTGATGACCCAGTTTGGGCTGAACTGCAGCTGTCAGACAGCCTCACATCTGACTCTGGGATATTTTAATAAACACAGTCGGCATGGAAACAAGCCCAAACCATCACCCCTCCCCCACCGTGTTTGATAGTTTGAATGTTTGGTCTTTTCTAGATGCTTCAGAGATTTTCTAAACTCTTCCTGGATTCAGTTGCTGCTGCTTCTCTGACATCTTTCCTGATGTTTTCACTCCTGAGCACAAAGTTAAGCTTCTGCATAAAGAGCAAGAGTTTTGTTATTTTGCAAATGTTCCTCCCAAAGAAAAGACTTTAAACTGAAAGTTGTGTATTTTGTTGTTTAGCCTCGGTGTTCAGCTTGGACATGCTCAGCAGGTTCTGTTACGTTCCTGTGATATTCCACTGCGTTGAGGACAGAACATGATTCTCCCTCCATCAGCACAACCTGAACCTTTCCTCTGTGAGCTTCACTCCTCACCCACCTTCATCCTAAAGGTCATTCTGCTGCTGCTGTTACTGCCAGCAGCGTCTCCATGACATCAGAGGAAACCATGTTCTCCTCCAGTAACACAGCGAGTCACACAGATTAACTGGATGGTTTCTGAGGTCACTGACAGGAAATCATTCATTTCTGCCGTTTCCCTTATAAATGAAGCAGGTGTCCAGCATTTATTGCAGGTATTTTAATTTTTAAAAAAATCTCTAGTTATGATTTTACAAAACCAGCCATAAAATTAAAAAAGATGTTATTTTAATGTTTAGTTATCCTCAAATCTGACTGAAGAATCTGTTTTTCATCAATGTTTCTTCTTGACGTTTTAACCGACTCACCGTTCTGACCTCACATGTTCCCTGGAACATTTTGTTTTTCCTGCAGCTGATTTACCAAATATTCCTACATCCACACCGTCTGAGTCAGAGGATTTAGAAACATCCGGTTGGATTTCCACCCTCTGACACCAACACCTGGTGCTTTACGATCCCTGGACGTTGGAACATGGAGGTCAGGATGGCGTAAAATCCAAATGTCTGGTTTAAAGTGATGAAAACCAGATTGAGATCCATTTAGTGACCAAGTTTTTCTGGGAGAAAAATGGAGGTACAAAGTTGGAAAAATCAACCAGAACACGATAAGAGATGAGAATTTGGACTTGGTTCAGTTCTGATCTGGACCTTTTTTGGCTCCTGCTAAAATGACAATTTAAGTAATAAACAGAGAATTTCTTCCTGTTGCTGATGATGCTTTCATTTAGTGATTGGTTTAGACATGCAGAGAAGACCTGCTAGCTGTAGCTTTTCTTTGCTCCCACTTAGATTTGAAAAGACAAGATCTGCAGAACCGGGTTTGGACTTCCCAGCTGTTTCTACTATAGAAATCGGTCCTGAATGCAATACAGACTAACAGTTTATCACAGCATTTAGTATAATGACTGTGATGATAGATAATATTATTCAACCAGTTGTTTTGGTTTTAAATGTGTCTCAGCATCACAAACACAAGTTCTGCTCTAAAAATAAAGCGTCAGGCTGCTGAGCTCAGAGCTGCTGCTGGTCATGTGACGAAACACAACCTGATTCTGATCAAACGTGTTTTTAAAGGGAAATAAAGCCTGAGACATGGAATGATCCAGTTATAGAGCTTAGAAACATCATCACTGTTTCAGTTCTAAACATTATTAAACGTTTAGAACATTACATCCAGCAACCGTCACAGTTCTGACTTATGAACACTGAAGTAGCAGATTCTGTTCAATTTCAATTCAGTTTTAACTCCAATTCACCACAAATATTATCTGGAGGCAATAAAAAAACTATCAGCTCAGTCTAATCATGCAGGTCTCTGTCAGGCTCAGTTCACTTTCTAATTGGTTAAAAAAGTTTTACATCACATCTCCTTGACTAGCATGTAGCGACAGTGGAGAGAAAAACTTTAACAGGAAGGAACAACAGAACCAGGACTGGATGTCTGCTGTGACCCACTGGGTTTGATCCAGGACCAGCAGAACCTGCTGTGGTAAAAATGAGTAGAGAGAAAACGGCAGCAGAAGCTTCATAGGAGAGAAACATGGCTGAGCAGAAAAACTCACAAAACTCTGCAGCTTCAGGTCCGAATCCTGAGTTTGATGGAACCAATGCAAGATATTAACTCTGATTTCAGTTCATCCAAACAGTAAAGCAACATGTTCACTAACTGAGCTCATAAACAGTGTAAATAAACGGGGTTGGTACCGGAGCTGGCAGCACACTGTATTTACACGGCGGCCATGTTGGACTCTGAGGTCAGAGTTGGTGTCAAACCTTCAACTCTGCAAGATGGAATTTCAAATTTAAGCTGCAGAAAAACCAGGTAAAGTCTGAACAAACAGAGGAACGTTCATTAAAACTGAAAATATCTGCAGAAAATTAATCAGACATTAAATTTGGCTACATTTAATCTGAAATGGATTTAAATAAGAAATGTATAAAAACTGATTTAATCGTTTTACTGAATTCTAAAGTATTGAACGTAACTCGTCTGCTCAGCGCCCCCCAGAGGCCTGTGTGTGTAATTCGGACCAATCGGTCTCTCTGCTCCTGCAGGTAAACATCCAGGTTGACCACGTCAGCAGCTCATCAGGACCCGGCAGTTTGGAAACCATCTGCACAACAAACCCTGGAACCGGTTCCAGTCCCAGTTCCGGTGTAAACACCGAACCCAGACCGGATCCTGGCCTCTCCTCCCGCCCGGGGTCCCGCTGCGGACCCCCGCTGTGTCCCGCCCTGTTTCCGCCTCACCCGCAGGTGAACCGGGACGCAGATCATCCTCACGCAAACTCACCGCAGGCGCACAGACACGCATCCCGCACGGCTTTGTGTTTGTGGCCAGACGCGTCTTTCTGCAGCTTCCTCAGGGTTTCCTCCATGCTGAGGGGGGGAGCGGGCCTGGGCGGGTCGGTGCGAGGCTTTTTAAGGGCGCGGAGGCAGAAGCAGCATCCCGGAGCCCCGCTGCTGCTGCTGCTGCTGCTGCTGAGGATGAGGAGGATGAGGAGGATGATTCATCCCCAGCCTGCAGCCAATGATGTCAGGCCGCCTCAGTCGCGTCAAGGTGGGAATGAACAGGAAGGTCCGGGTTTCTGATCCCAGATCGGAGCCGATCACCTTCCGGCTATTAATCAATAATCAGCAGCTATCGGCCTCCTGCTCCGTTAAACCCGGATCAATAAATCCTCCTCGCTGCTGTTCGTGACTCGTTTATTCCTCCGATCTGTTGCGTTTTGGGAATCCGGTCCAGCTGATCCTCCTGCTCCAATCAGAAACCAGATCCGGTTCCTGGATCCTCCCGACCGGAGCCGCATCACAGCCGCAGCCAAAAGGCGGATTCCTGCCCTACCTGGCAACCCAACGTTTGTTTTTCGGCTAAGCGGCTCGGGAGCGGATTTACCGAGACACGGACAGAGGGCGGAAACCAGCCTCTCAGCCTTCACAATAAAAGCACCACCGGAAACAGTCACTACAATTGAGCTGTAGATTTTTAATAAAAAGCAGCAGAATGTCTGACTGAGATTTTATTGAGTTTTATTATGTAAGAACAATTAGATCAGTTCACCAATAAACCCACCAGGGCCGGATTTGCAGGGATGTGGCCCCTGGGCTGGGGGGCCTTCAGGGGCCCCGTTAGACACAATGACAGACAAACAGCAGCAGGTCTGAACTGAGGCACTGTTAATAATATACTGCTGCCTTTTGGCCACATCTATTCTTACACATTTTGTGCATTTTCTTTTTTAAAGCTGCACATTTGTTTTATTAGAATATGGATTTTTAATAACTACAGGGATTGTTTTTTTGTTAAGTTGTAAGTGATTTTTTTATTTTATTTTTTTACCTTTGTGTGACAATGCATTCTCCCCTTCATTATGGGAAAATAAATTATATTTATATTATATTATATTATATTATATTATATTATATTATATTACATTATGTCACATTATATTATATATATATCATATATTATATTATATTATATTATATTATATTATATTATATTATATTATATTATATTATATTATATTATATTTATTATATTTTAAGACAGCTCCTAAATCAAAATGCTGTTACCTTTAGAAGAACACTTTACTTAGTTCAGATGAAATTTGCTCATTTATATGTAAATGTGGCGGCTGTGTGTTAATCCCCTCGTTCAAGCTGGACAACGAAAAACTGCCAGAGTGGAAATGAAACATTCATATGTTCCACATTAATATTTCTCACACATTAGACACACATACAGATTTATTGTTATTCATAGAATTCTACATTTAAAATATTGAGCAAATGTCCATTGTTCAACTCCAATAATAATAATAAAAGGAGTAATAATAAAATGTATCAATAGATTGATGGGACTGTAATATTCTTATTACATGCATATTTAAAATAAATGTGATCAAAGTATTGATTGATGTTGTACAGTAACTGATAATATCTCTGAATGTATTTATTTGGTCAGTTCTGCCCATACAGGACAGATTAGTTTAATTTATTCCAGGCATTTTACTTTGATGGTTCAGGATTACAAAACCTCAGACAGAAAAATAAATAAATAAAATGATTCAGTGCCAAAATGTTGCTTTTCTGGTAATATAAACTAAATTTCAGTCCATTGCATTGTAACAAGTAAAAAACTGAAATGTATGAAACTAAATTATAATCTGGGTTCATGATTGGATCATATTTTTCTGAAGATGAATTGAACTTCCTGTGTTATAAAAGATTTTCAGATGATATTTGTAGTGAACAACCAAACAACAGAAAGTTATGTTGCTAAACAACCTGAATATTCACAGGATGCATTTAACATGCAGGTTGGTGGAAAGTTGAGTGGAGGGAAAAAGTGTGAGAGAGAATTTTGTATGATCATCAATTTTTCAGTTTTTAAGCTGAAAAAAATGAAGTAAATTCACTTTTTTTTATTACAATTTGATAAAAAACAGATGTAGCACCAAATGTAGAACAGACAGACAGGTTGATTTCCTAAATGCTGCAAATAAATATCTCAACTTCCACCAAAAGCAAAACAAGGACCCTTGAGTTGGCCCATAGCTAGGAGTTTTCAACCAGTTGAAATGTATCTGATTTTTTTATAGTAAATAATTTTTTTGTCATTTGCAGATTTAGTTGTTGCCACTGGAGTCAGAAGGTCCTGGGTTTCATTCCCATGCAGTTTGCATGTTTTCCTGCTGCATCCGCAGGTTCTCTCCAACAGCTCTTAGTCTGTGTGGAATCTACTGGGCCGGTTCTGCATCCTGACCCGGTCCGGAAGAATCGGTCCAGGTCTTTGGTCTTTGGTCTTTGGTCTTTGGTGTGACCATGAACATCTGAAGATAGAAGATCTATGGGAGGAACTCAGAGTGATTCATTCACACTGGAGTTTACAATCCAGTCAGTCTGAAGTTGCTAAGCATGGTGAGGTCAAAGGTCATGACCTCTGGGGATCTCAGAGACTTTCCAGGCTGCATAGAGAAGTAGCTTTAGCAGCTAATAAGTGACTCAAATGGAGGTTATTAGCACCATCTTTTCCAGCTTCAGTAACACATGTAATGACCCTAATGATTTACAATCTTCACTAATGAATAAGTAATGAACTTTAGACAAATGGATCCTTTAAAACCAGCCAAAACATTGTAATTACTGTTCAGACAGACTTCGTTTCTCATCAGAAGACCTTTAAGGATGACCTGGGTCTGCACAGCCTAATGAGCTGCTGGTCGGCCTGGAGGTGAGTCACTGAGGAGATGAATGTTCTCCATTCACTGCTTGACCCACTTCCTTCAGCGTAGGATCAGCAGGGCGGCCAATCAGAACCAGGCCACAAAACGGCTCCATGATAAAACTAAATGGAAGCGTGAATCACAGGCAGTGACTGAAGGTCCGGGTTCATCGCTCTGAAAAGAGATCAGACCCATGAGCCGACTGCAGCGTATTGACTGTAATTATGAAATGAATGAGATGTGGAATAAGATGAAGTTCAGTTCTGATCTCTACTGCTCCACTGAGGAGCTAAATAAAAACACAAATCATGAGAATAACTGGCCTGAAATACAAAATATAAGAAAACGAATCATAAAAATAGCAAATAATAAATAAATCAACACAGAAAACAACTTACAATTCAACCCCCCATGGATCATAACAATATTATGTTATTTATTTATTTAAGGTAAAACAAGAACAAACTCCATCCATGGACTCAACGATGTTTTAATCAGAGGACAAAGTTGAAAACTTTAACACATTCAGAGCTAATTCAGTGATAACCTGCTTCACTCTGACATCTTTAATACGTCATAAAGTTAAATATGTTGAAAGGTTGGTCATCACATTTAAACAAATCTAAATGAACGTAGCTAATGCCAAGCAGAGAGACCATGCTGGTCATAATGTTATGCCTTATTGCTGGATCTTCAGGATTTATTGAGCAGCTCTTCGTCGTGCCAGCATGCAGTACCAAGCTGTAACCACTGGAGGGCGGTAGACTCTAATCTTCAACCAGGCGGGTCAGAGATGAGTCTGATAAATAAAAGACTCCTGAAATGTTCCAGAGGGAGATGGACTTTACTTTCACCTCCAGCGACAAAACGTGACCGAAGTGAAGTGAAGTGAAGTCGGACTGGGGCTGATGCTGGAGTCTGAACTGGAAATAATGAGATGTGAGGCTGGGAGGATGGAGGGAGAATAAATCCTTCTGCTCGGTGATGGAACCATCCTGACCTCTACAATCATCACCTCGATCATTAAACCAGCTTTACAGTCAAATTATGTGTTTGTTACAAACTTTAATATATTGAATTAATGTTCATATAAAGCTCATCTGTGCTTCATATGAAAATGTTTGAACTAATGTTCTCTCCGGTCAGCAGATTCACATGGATTCACAAACACAATCCGCAGAACATTTCCTCTTTGCTGCGCAATTACGCACAGCCACTTTGGCACAGATGGTCCGCATTCAGTCCAGAGCTCAGATGACCGGCAGAATCTCACCCTCATCACACTGTGTGTGTGTGTGTGTGTGTGTGTGTGTGTGTGTGTGTGTGTGTGTGTGTGTGTGTGTGTGTGTGTGTGTGTGTGTGGGTGTGGGTATGATCAGCTGCTTTCGCGCTCTCCGAGCTGCCTTTTGACGTCACGTGGCAACTTTTGCGAGAGATCCGCGCGCTCGGCGGGTTCGGGGTTTCGGTTCGGGGTTTTGGTTCCGGGTTTCTACATGGTTGCAGCTGCTGGACATCTGACCGTGAGGGACACAAAACGGGATTTATGGGTCGGACTGTTTGGGAACGTGTCCACGACGCGCCTCATGCGTAATAACGCGCACGATGTCCGTGAAGCTCGCCGAGACGTAGCTGCGTCCGGACAGAAAACAACACTTTGTTCACACCAACGCAGCCACAGCTGTGCGCGTCCATGTCACCGCTGGACGGGTCTCCAGTTCGTCCATGGATAAAAACACCCGCCGGACTCCAGGATGGTTGTTGTGGGAGCGAATAACGGAACTTTCTCCGCTGACAACATGAGGTCCGCGTTCATGATCGAGGACACCGTCGGCGGCGCGGAGCCCGGCGTTTCCACCAACATGATGATCTCTGAAGCTCTGGCGCCTCGGCTGCTGAAAATTGCGCAGGACGCCGCAGAGGCTGCGGCAGCGGCGGCGGCAGCGGCCACTTCTCCGTCCTCCTCCAGTCAGCCGCAGGTCATGGAGACGAACGGGACGCGCTGCGGGGAGCAGATCCTGAGCTACGGCCGCGTGGAGAAGGTTCTGATCGGCGCGGTGCTCACCATGCTCACCCTGTCCACCATCTGCGGGAACCTGCTGGTTGTCATCTCGGTCTGCTTCGTGAAGAAGCTGCGCCAGCCGTCCAACTACCTGATCGTGTCTCTGGCGCTGGCCGACCTGTCCGTGGCGCTGGCCGTCATGCCGTTCGTCAGCATCACGGACCTGATCGGCGGCCAGTGGATATTCGGACAGTTTTTTTGCAACGTTTTCATCGCCATGGACGTGATGTGCTGCACCGCGTCCATCATGACTCTGTGCGTAATCAGCATCGACAGGTATTAAAAAAAACTTCTGAAACTAAACCTCGAACCATAAACTCTCATTTTTACAGAAACTCAGAGTTGCAGGAGAAACTTTCACATCTTTGATCTGCAGATTTCATCAAACTGAGACTGAATGGTGATTTGTTATCAGTTAATTCTTCATTTCCAGTGATTGAGTCATAAAATCAGATCTGAGTTTTAGGATTTAAGGTTTGATCTCAGCTCTCTGAGACAGATTCTGCTCTCACCCTGCATCTAGATCACTGAACAGACTTTTATCAGTCCTTGTTCTTGTAGCCTTTAGGAGTCACATTTGCCCCAGATGGTGGCTGTTCTGTTCTCTCAGGTCCAGATTACAGCTGGACCTTCAGTCAGGCGACTTCCTGCAGCATCCGGCTGCTTTTCATTCAGAAAATCTCACAGCTCCCATCTGTGGCTGCATATGGCTCACACAGATTGTGGTTAAGCTCTTTGTTCAAGGGCACCTTGTTGGGGGAGGGGGGAGCGTTGCTCATGAGAGGCAAGTCGTTTCTCCAATCAGCTCATTTTCAGGTCTAAGCTGTAAAGATCTTGTGTTTGTTTGGTCTGCATGCAGGTACCTGGGCATCACCAAACCTCTGACCTACCCCGTCCGGCAGAACGGCTGCTGCATGGCCAAGATGATCCTGTCGGTGTGGCTCCTGTCTGCCTCCATCACTCTGCCTCCGCTCTTCGGCTGGGCGCAGAACGTCAACGACGGCAGAGTCTGTCTGATCAGCCAGGACTTTGGCTACACCGTCTACTCCACGGCTGTGGCCTTCTACATCCCCATGTCGGTCATGCTCATCATGTACTACAGGATCTACAGAGCAGCCAAGCTCAGCGCCGCCAAGCACACAATCACCGGCTTCCCCAGGGCCGGGGAGCCCCGCGCAGGGGCGGCGCACAGGGGGGGCCGCGGGGGGCAGGAGCCCCGGCAGCCGTCAGAGTCCGGGGAGACGGGGAGCGTCGAGGCGACGGAGACGGAGCACTGCGAGGAGGAGGCGGAGGAGGAGGAGAGCCTGGACTGCGTGGCGGCGGCGCTGAAGCTGCAGCGGGAGGTGGAGGAGGAATGCAGCAGCCGCGTGTCCCGCCTGCTGAAGAGCGGCGAGCACCACCAGCGGAGGAAGAGGAAGAACCAGTCCATCTTCAAGCGGGAGCAGAAGGCGGCGGCCACCCTGGGCATCGTGGTCGGCGCCTTCACCGTCTGCTGGCTGCCGTTCTTCCTGGTGTCCACGGCGCGGCCCTTCGTCTGCGGCGTGGAGTGCAGCTGCGTGCCGCTGTGGCTGGAGAGGACGCTGCTGTGGCTCGGCTACGCCAACTCACTCATCAACCCCTTCATCTACGCCTTCTTCAACCGCGACCTGCGGACCACCTACAGCAACCTGCTGCGCTGCCGCTACCGGAACATCAACCGGAAGCTGTCGGCAGCCGGCATGCATGAGGCTCTGAAGCTGGTGGAGAAGCCAGACACCGACGCCTGAAGAGGCAGCAGCCAATCAGGAGATGTCAAACATCCAGAGGGCGGGACTAACCTCCTGCTGCCAGACTCATTATCTCCTCCTGATGTTTGAAGGTCAAGGCCAGAGGGAGGCTGGTGCTGGACTGAAGCTCCAGGCTGGTCAGGGATGTCTGGGTTCAGTGGACAGTAGCTGACCGAGCTGCATGCTGGTTCACTCTCCTCTGTTTGGACGGATGGATCCACCTGCTCTCGTCTCGCTGCCTTTCATTTCCAGTTGGCGGAGAACCAAACTGGAGCTGCTGCCTCTGCTGGTTGGTTCTCCACCAGCTGCTCTTCAGCACAAACAACGACTAATGTGTAAAAATGTAAATAATCTACAGATTAACGTTGTGGAGAGTCTGGCTGCGTTTTGTCACCGTGCTTAATGCTTGTTCCAGATTAGTCAGCAGAAGCTTCTGTGTATCTGATCCATGATGTTCGTGGCAGGCGGCTCTTCTGAACAGAACCTATTTATTGTGACATGTTAGCACAGCCTGTAGAGGAATGTGATGGTTCAGACACTGGACTGAACCAACTGGGCCGTTTCCTGTCCTTCAGGTTTTGGTCACAGGAAACAACAGCCTCACTTTGTGCTTCATCAGTTTTTCATTTACTCAGATCTGCACTGGAAGGGAAGAAGAAACTGATTTAAACTCATTTATTTATAGTTGTGGCCACTGAGCACTGAAGCACATTTATTACTATTCTGTGTTTCCTTCAATGTAGAATAGAAGGATTGACAGGAATTACAACTCAGTATTGTTGGTGAATTACTGAGGAAAAACTGAGACAACTAAATAATTACTTATGAAAAATGATCACCAATAAAATGTGTAAAATCTCCTTGTAGCTCCAGCGCTGTACTTTACAGCAGAAACACTGTTTGATTTGAAATGGGTCACCAAAATTTGGGCTCCAAATTCATGAGCTGCATCTAAAGACCCATCACCTCACAGCTGTAAGAAGAAGATTGTCTGGATTTCTGGATGTGTAGCGTTTAGTTTGTCCTTCATGGTCCATCCTATCCCAAGATGCATTGTGGCCAGAGAGTTTTGTTCTTGTAACAATGGCAGATGAAATGGGAGAAAAAGTTCTTTAAATCTAAAAACCTAAATGTTGCAGAACAAACATCAGAAGCTTGTAGTGGTTGCTGTCATCTGCATAGGCAGGTTGTTGGTACAAATTCACTAAAATATTGATTTATAAGTGTAACACATTAAAAGGGTAACAGTGATCATCACCAGTTTGTGTTTAGTTGCTAGGCAACAAGGCCTGGTTGGTCTGGTTGGACCATCCAGTTTTCCTCTCGCTCTTCCAGCCGTCGGCCGTTTCGGATGCAGCCTCTGAATTTGGAGCTTCAACTGAATCAGTTACCGACTTAAAAACTGATTGTTTTCAGTCAAAGTCTAAGTTTTTCCCACAGAAAGTTCAGAGATGATGAAACGGAATCGTTTTGTATCTAACCTTCATGGCCGCAGTTTAATCTCCACATGTACAGTTTATAAATCTACTGTTAGATATTTTTCTCTTCGGTCACCCAGTGTGTTTCCTGCTGGTGTCAGACTGACAAAGTTCTGTCCTTAATGAGCCCAGAGAACCGAGTCCAGACCCAAACTCCAGTTTATTGATCTCTGATGTTTTCTGTCCAAACATAAAACATGACAGACTCTGAAGTTCACAGGCTGGAGCAGCAGAAGGTCCAGTCTCTCTCGCTTCGAGGATCCTTCAGTTAACACACACAGTTTTTGTTTCTTTGAGGCTACAGAGAGGGTGATGTATCGCCATGGCAACCGGTCACAGAAGTCCCTGGTTCTGGTTCTTGCTCAGCGGGTTTTGATGATGGTCGCCCTGTTGACTCGATCTGGTTTAAACTTTTTACATCACAGTTTGAAATGAATCAGTTCAGGACGAAAAGCCTAAAAGACAAACAGGAAGAGCTTGACTGGACTTCCTGTACTCGCTAAAATAAGAGTCTTTCTCTGTCACAGATTAGATGATAATGATGAAAGAAGAAAGGTAAAATATATTTGGTGTTTGGGCCGCAGCATCAGAATCGTTGTCTTTTTCTGTGACGGTGGCTGGATTCTTTTGTGGGTGTTTTTTTAATTAAAAGTGCCAGAAAAATGATTCATAACCTGTGAAATATTCAAAGAGCTCTGAAATGGAAAAAACAAGATGCAACAATAATGAAATCACATGAATATGAAACAAGCGCTGCATGTTTTATATATCAGGCTGAGGTTAAAAGAACTAATATTTCATCTTTAAAGACGCTGAAAAACAAAACGGTTATGAGTTTCACCAAAAGTAACACAAAACATCTCGGTATCACTTCATTTGAAGGGGTGAGCATAAGACTGACATGACACTGTCATGAACATGACATAACTCCTGTCATGAAAGTCCATCAAAAGTGTCAACTTTGCATGATTTTGTAAATAATGATCATTTAATGCAAAGTTGGCATTTTTAATGGACTTTTAATGCAACTTTTAGAGCAACTTTGCATTAAAAGTGTCATTATTTACCGAATGACACTTAATGACAACAGTCATAAACATTCATAAGGACTTCTTCATGTTCATGACATATCATGTTTATGTCAGTCTTATGCTGACCCCTTCAAATAAAGAAATGCCAACATCTCTAACCGTTCAGCTGTTAATTTCATCCAAACAATCAGGTCCAACCAAAACTAAAGTCACTGATCAGAACCATAAAAACTCTGGATCAGGACACTAACCTCTGTGTTGGACAACTTTCCTCGCAAAAATGAGAGTTTTTGGTTGATTCAGCAGGATGTAATGTCTGATATAACAATATTCTCCTGTAAGTTGATCAGGTTGGATTATTGAGTTTAAAAACCAAGAATCTGGTGCTTTAATTTAATAAGAAACATGTATAGACTATATTGGATGTGAAGAAAGAGGAGCTGCTGTGTGTTTATGACAATCTGAGTCTAATTCAGGTCTGTGCTGGGTTGTGTTTGAAGTGGAGCAGCATGAATTATGTTTCATTTATAGAATCGAGTTGTTCTTTTGTGTAAAACAATGAGAGGCTGGATTTTCCCCCCTGCTGCTTAAATTCCTCCTCATTACGGCTCATTCTGCAGCAGCAGACGGAGCAAAGCAGGCTGGGAAAACCTTTCTGCTGAGGAAGTGGGTCTCTCCCACTGACGCCTTTAACTCCTTCTTTAATCATTAATTAAATCATTTCCTGTGCAGGAAATGAAAATATATAAAATCCACGAGGCTGCCGGGTTTTAATCTGTAAGTGGGACAGAAATCTTCCTCTGATTCAGACGTTCAGGTGGAGACGTTTCAGTCGGAGTCGATTTGGTTGTGCAGGAACCAGAGCTGCTGGGTTTCGGTCAGGAAATGTTCCCGGACCGGTGCAGTCATGCATCAGAACCTCTGAGCTGCCCTCGCTCTGGGCGCAGAGCCACAGTGGCTGAGGTCCATGTTCTGCCACAGCAGATATGGAGACTGGAGTCCAGACACACACAGACACACACAGGGACACACACTCAGCAGTCCGTGGTGGAGACGCATCAGGCCCAATCAGGAAACCTGGACGTCATAGTGAAGTTAAACTTTGAGTTGTTCAGCTTTGGTTCTTCAGCGTTGACCCAAACCGTCTCAGCCTTAAACTCAAAGCTGACTTCACTGTTGTAACTTTGTACAGGAGGGAGAAAAGAAACGAGGTTTTTATGACTTATTATCCATCCATGTGCTTAAATATTTCTATCGTAATGTTAACTTTGATTGGTTTTATTAGAGTCACGGTTCTTCAAAACGATTTATTTCAAGGTTTCAAATGTCCACCTGAAAAATGTGAATCAATAAAAAGAATTAAATGAGATGTCAGCTGATAACTTTATTAAAATGTGTAGAATTAGGAATGAAAACATGCACTGCAGTAAAGGTAGATTAATAAATGTGATGTTTGTAGAGAATCAACAGGACATGAAGAGGTCAGAGGTCAGAGGTCAGAGGTGAGCCTTAATTAACTAGATGTGACTAGTGTGTGTTTGTGCCAATAGATCCTTCACTCGGTCAGTTTAATGGATATTTGTTGGGTTTGTCTTGGTTCACATGCAGCTGTTTACATCCTGAACAAACTGTCCTGTATCTCTGCTGTTTTTTCATGCTGTCAACCTATTTGTGTTTTATATGAAAAATGTCATCACCTCTGCAGAGAAACAGATCAGAACATGAACACATTTCCTCCCCTGTGACATCAGCTGCTTCCATGACCCATAAAATGAAACACGTGGAAGTTTAATTGGGTTTATCTGGGTCAGAACCGTCCTCATTGTTTTACTGAATCATTATGTAGTTTGTCTTTCATAGATTTATGGTAATTTTACTGCAGGTTTTCTCAGATCCTAACAGGGTTCAGAGTCTCATTTCCACCGTAACCAGATGTTTTACTGCCATCAATGAGCTGCTGAGGTTTTTCTGACTGGATGTTTGAGCCTTTTTGGCAGAACTGATTGGATTTACTGGACCTGGTTGTTTTTCTGAGGAAGAACTTCAGAACCTCATCCCTGAAGGTTGAGGTCCGACCAATGCAGAACGTTAATGTTAATCCTTATTTTATCCATTTCCAAAGCATTTTAAATGTGTTGGGGATGATTGTTCTGCTGGTGGACCAAACTGGGTCCAAGTGTCAACAGTCCAGCTTTTCATCTCAGATGAAATCTGAGCGTTTTGCTTCAGTCCTTCATTTTTTAATTCATTTTGTTAATCTGACATACATTGTAAAAATGCCAGTGTTGAATTAACACCCTAAAGTGTCTATATGTGTCCAAGTCAGCTGGTGTTAAATTCAACACTACAGAGTCACATTAA
>CAEGAF010192953.1:0-27227 GCA_903067075.1 Micropoecilia bifurca | reverse complement strand
ACACACACACACACACACACACACACACACACACACACACACACACACACACACACACACACACACACACACACACATACACACACACACACACACACACACACACACACACACACACACACACACACACAGACCAGTCAGTCACCATGACGATGATGAAGTGTTCGGCTCTCTGAAATATTCACTTTGCCCCTGAAGAAGCCGTAAATCTTCCCTCCTGCCCTGAATGTGTTGAGTTGATGGCGGCGGGTCGAGCTGAGCTGTTCCTGCTTCACGTTCCCCACAAAGAAAAAAAACAGCATTTCAAACATCAAAGTCGGTCTGAGAAGTGAATGAAATCCTCTCATTTCTGCTCCCATTTGAACGTGACGTCTGTGCAGCTCAGGACGTTTCAGCCCAAATTCTTCTGAAGATGAGTTTCTTTCAGAGCTCAGAGCCTCCAGGTGTCCGAGGCGATGAAGAAGACCAGGTCCTTCCTCAGACAGCTGGCCTGGTCCAGGTGACCCTGGTGGTTTAACTCAGCTCTCCTCTGGCCTGCAGAGTTTCTACTAGAGGTTTGAATCAACAGGATTCAGTTTCATAAAACTCAGGAGTTACTGACCAATAAGAGAGCTGAGGCCATTTGGGTTTGTTTATCGTTGCTGATTCATGCGTCTCCTTTTCTCCTGGGAGTGTTTGAGTCTCTGCAGGTCTGATGCCATTTGGGTTCATCACCGAACAGCTTGGAGATGAATCCACCGTCTCTTCAGCGCATGAAGCTCAGATTTCTGTGTCTGTCAGCGTTTTTAACTGAGTTAACAGGAGGAGAGAGTCAGGATGAGTTTTTCCTTCCTGGACTCTTTCATAGTTTCGTCTCCTTTTGATTTAAAGTTTCTCAAAGTAAATGAGCTTCCTATTCAACTATCCACCTTTTTAAATTGGATCTTTCTTGCCATTGACCTTCCTGATCTTCGCATTAGGAAATGAAATGCAAGCTTCTTGGACTTTGTCCTTCCAGCTGGATATTAAGGAGGCGTACAATAACACGTGTAAATCCTTTCCATTTCTTATCTGTGAGGAAAGCAGAGAACCTGACCTGAGTTGATCTGGATGAAATTGAAACTCAAATGGGTTTTGTATCCTTTTGTCCATGTCGCCACACTGAAAATCCCTGCCAATCAGAAACATAAGATGAAGATTTTGACAATATTTTTTATACAATCTACATAATTTTAAATTCATAGATGCTGCTCTAAGTTTGTGTTTGTTTCTGTCTTTTTGTTTTCAGTCTTCAAACTTTGCATAGATTCCCATAAGACTGTCTGTCCGTTAAAAACCTTCTGTTTACTCCAAAGTGACAGATTTGGTTTGATTGCAACACTTTTTTTAAAAAAACTCCCAGAAGGCTCAAATGTGAAATGTTTGAATCACAATTTATTCATTAGGACTAGTTTCCAGCAATCGTTCAACAGTTTCACAAACATTTCATGTCATTAAAGAAACTTTGTTTTGTTGCTGCTGTGAGGAAAACAAGGAAAAATGTAACAACATTCAGAAACTTCTGCAGCTTCAACATCAGCAATGATTCGTCAATAATCAGTTAATTAAATCCCTGTAACGTCTCAGGAATCAGGACTTTTCCTCCAAACATCAGAAGGTTTTGTGCATCAGGAAGTTTGAGGAACGAAGCCAGAAAGTTTTGGCTCTTCCTCCACAGCCTCATGCATCTCTGCAGATAAACACTTTTATTTGTGGTTCAGAGCATCGAGGGGGGAGAAAATAAAGGTTTTCCATCTCTGTGTTTCTTAAAGCTCAGGTACTAAAACCAGCTTGAAATCAGAGATTAAAACTCAGACATCTGTTCACTGTAAGGAGCAAAAATATGATCAGAACGACTTTTATCCTTTGAAGCTTTTCTGTCTTATCCAAGAGAAACTACTGTAAGAAAAGGCAGTTCAAAGAGATAAAACATGATCTGATTAGCAAATATAATGAAAGATTTTCTCAAACGAATCAACAAAATCATGAGAACGTAAAACATACAGGCTGAACTGATTTGACCTTTTTGTGACTGAATAATTTCACATTGAAGAATATGATCAGTTATTAGTATCTATAATCACTGTAATATTTAATGAGTCATCTGTGTTATTGATGATCAGCCTCATGATGTCATCTTCACGTCTCAACAACCAGGATTTTCCAGGATGACCTCATTACCAGATGTCTGATGAATCTGCTGTGAACATAAAAACCTGAAGCTTCTCCAAACTCGACTCGTTTCCTGCAGCAGAATCAGAACCAGTCAACGTTCCTCACTGTTCTCTCAACAATCTGCTCCTTCATCAGTCACTCCCAGCTGAGTCCTTCTCTTATTGCGTTAATGCGTCACATTTGACATCAATAGTCTCTGATTGGAGCCACTGGGAGGAGAATCAGGCTCTGATATGTTTTAACACATCTGTTGAAACGTAGCTCACCTCTAGTTATTGAGTAAAAGTATCATATTTATTGTCTAATCTCAAATAAGTAAAAGTTGCTCGGTCAAAAGTTGAAAATCCTCGAAAGTAAAACATATATTTTCTAATATTCATACTTTGCTGTGTTGTGTTATAAGTCATTTTACAGAAACTTGAAACTTACTGAAACCTGATGAAGTTCTGACATGTAGAGCCGCTCAGATCCAAGATGTCACCTGTAAAAACATCTGTGAAGAAATATAATAAAAAATGAGCAAGTCTTTTTATTTAAAACGTTTCCCAATAAAAACCTCAGGAGAGACTTTGTTCCTCCTTCCTGTAAGTCATCCTGAATTAAACAAAATGGAGAGAAACAGAAGCTGAAGCCGCTTCATGTTTTCTGGTTTTCATTTTGCAGCTGAATCTTCTGCCATGAAGCCTGAGCTGAGCAGGTTTCACAGGAAGACGTTTCACAGGAAGACATCCTGGTTTCACAGGAAGTCGTCCTGCACAGAGCGAGGCGGAGATTAAGAAGCTCAATCAGCCGCCATGTGGAGGTCGGATCTGTCACATGGACACCTGGAGACGGATCAGGATGGAAACCATCCAGTTCTGCTCAGCGATGATTTCTGACCAAGTGGATTCAGCAGAAATGTTGTTTCAGGAAGATATTTAAAATGAAAAGGAGCAAGTCAAGATAAAAACGTGGAGAGACATATTTGTAGAGATTTGGTACTAGATAAGTGTGTGTGTGTGTGTGTGTGTGTGTGTGTGTGTGTGTGTGTGTGTGTGTGTGTGTGTGTGTGTGTGTGTGTGTGTGAATTGCACCGTTTTCATCTCGATAATCCTGATCTTTTATCTGCGGCAGTAAAAGTTTGTTTCATTCACTAAATATTCAGTCCCATTTAATCCCATTTGGTTCTGCTGTTCATTCATGATGATTTTCACTAAGATTAGATCCTTTTCTTAAATTTCTCAAAACATTAAAACAAAATAATTTACCTACAGGAACCTTCCTCCAATATAAGCAGCTGTCTGTCTGTGGCTACATGGAATAATAAATATGATTTTAATAACTGTGCAGTTCTGTTTGGTTTATCTCCACATTCAGACCCAAACGGAGGAGGAAAGTGTGACGAGTCGAACCTGGAGGTTCCTGTAAAATGCCAGAAATCCTGCATAGTTTTAGGACTAATTATGGTTTTATGGATGCATTTTTTGAGGCGCATGTTTCTGTAAATATCCTCTTTTTAATCTGCTTTATTAACCCAGCTGGCAGAAAGCAGCTTCATGTTTTCATACTTTGTACTGAATCCTGTCTGAGTTTCAGTTTCCAGAACTGATTCATCTTCATATGACAACTACATGCATTTCCTTCTCAGATCCATTTTATCCTCGCTCAGCAAATATCTGCTGTATAATCCTCTGGTTTATACAGGAAGCCACAGATTAAAGAGATCTGAGTGGAAACATTTATGAAAACTAATAATAAAAAGGAAGAGACTCATATTTTCTCTGCTGTTTAATGCAGAGCAGCTGAATCCTGTGTGTTTGTGACGCTGAGCCTCCAGCACAGATTGATGACACCGTCTGATAAAAACCTTCTCTGAAGAACATAAAGCATAAAGATCCTGTCAGGTCAGGAAAACGTTTCCTGTGAAGCAGCAGCTCAGTGTTCGGACACTTTGATCCGTTCATCATCAGCGGCTTGTTTCTGTGAAGGTGAAGAGCTGATGGAGTCGGCCATGTTGTCAGCAGCTGGTCTGGTTCTCTGCAGCTTCACGTTTCTGTTCCTTCAGCTCATCTTGGAGCTGAACGTCTCAAAATGTTTCCCTCACAGCAGCTAAAAGCTCAGAACAAATTCAGATCAGAGTCAGGAAATATTCACATTTATGTTTCACAGACTGGAAATGTGACACAACAAAAGGAACAAGTCAGATCATGAAGGAATCAAAGTTTTTTAATGATGTCAAACATGAAAAAAAACAGTGAATGTGTTTGAATGTTGACTCTGAGAAAAGGATGAGAGAGAAGAAGACATGAAAGGTTCAAAAGAGTTTTCTGCAAACCTGAGGAAAACATTTAGTAAGTATTTAGTAAGTACAGCTTCAAATAAAAAAACACAACATTACAAAAACAGAAGAGTCCAAGCAGGAAACTGGTTGGTTCCATGTTGGCTTCCGAACTGGAAGTTATTCTGGTTTTAGAGCATTTTTCAGAAATATGAAACATAGTTACTGAAAGCTTTACTTATTGAGCTTCATCATAAAAAATAAACTGTTATGATCCATGTTTTTCTGTGTTTATTTGTGAGTTTTCTGTGATCCTGTTCCCTGAGTCTCTGTCTCTGCGTCTTCCCCGTTAATTGTTTCCCAGCTGTGTCTCGTTCACTTGATTACCTCATGTGTATTTAGTCTCCCCTGTTGTCTGTGTTCCTTGTCTATGCCTATTGTCTACTGCACGTCAGTTGTTGTTCTGTCCGCCAGTAGAACTGGTTAAATCCTGTCTAGTTTAGCTCGTTTTTCAGTCCTCTGAGTAACAGTTGCTACCGGTGTTGGCTGTGCGCTTGTTTCCTGGTGCTGCCTGTTTTCTGGACTGTGAGCTCTTCTTCAATAAATCATCATCACTATGCCTGGGTCAGCGTCTCTCCTCACCACCCCAAACACCCCAATTTATGACATAAACAAAGGATTTATTGGGTGTGAGTTAAAGTATATTTTGATTTGGACACTTTATGAAGCTCCGCTTGGTTGTTTTCCACAGTTTGGTTAAAATGTGATGCTGTGACTGTCTGCTTTTCTGAACAAAGAGAGAAAATGCCAGAATAAGATGTGCTGAGTGACTCGTTGCTGTGGTTTATGCTTCTGGGCCACCGTACTTTTCACCGCCCAGCACTGACTGTCTCTATAAAAGTCAAGACTTCCTGGAACCTGTGAGACATTTGAAGACAACATGCAGCAGGTCTGAACGTTTCTCTCCTTCCTTCTGCTGATGTGAAATTCACAGTGAATAATGGCGGCCATCTTGATCATCATGCATCGTCCTCCAGCTTTTTGCTTCCAGATGGACTTTTATTCATGAGCTTCTGGTTTAACGCTGAACACAGAATCACAGACGACAGGTTCACCTCTGACACCAGGAACATCAGGAAAGTACAACATGATGGCAGGTCAGGGATTCAGAACCATGATGATTGAATTTTTACCAATATAATCCTTTAAATGGAAATCCAGTCTATAAATACATGCTCATATGATTCTATATCGACTCTTTATTGGTCAGATTCTTTATTTTCTCTGGTTTAAACCAAAACACTTCATGTTTTCTTCAACATCAGTTATGCTGACGCCTCTCAGCTGAAGATCTGTTGGAAATAAAAGCTCCTGCAGAAACAAACCTGAGCTCTGGTCTTCAGAGAATTGACCAATTACAGTTTCACCTGATTGTGGACTTACAGCTTTTCACATACATCCATTATCAACTGTTTTTTTTAAACATCAGCAGCTTTTTAGCAGCATTTCCAGCCTCCTTGTCTCTGTCCATTAATGCTTTTAGTCAGAACGTGAAGCTGGAGATCATCCTAAACCCACCGGCCTGTTCAAATGTTCAGGATTTAAAAGCAAAGTTTTATTTTTAAAAGTTGCTCCAGTAAACAAGCCGACAGTAAATGTGATGCCAGAGAAACATCTAAATGTAGATCAGTCTGGAGTTCATTCTGCAGCACCGCGTCTCATCTGTTGGAGACTCTGGGGGGAACGAGGGAGACGAGGGAGACGGGGGAGACGAGGGAGACGAGGGAGACGGGGGAGACGAGGGAGACGAGGGAGACGGGGGAGACAGACGCCTCAGTGGAAATGTGTTTCTGTCACCTGGGAGGAAATAAAATGGATGCAGTGACACAGGAAGCAGAACCTGAGCTGAGCTGCTGCATCGTCTGTTATCTGCTGTAAAACCTTTTAGATAATTCACGTCTGTTCTTTTCTGTTTGACATTTTAAATAACTTTCCATGAAGCCATAACTCAGATTGTTGATAAAATAATCTGACCATAATGATGTTACAGGTTTTCAGGCTCCTGATTGGTTCGTTCACAGCCTTCAGGTCAAACATAGACTCTGTGTTGGATGTATTTTAAAACTTACTTCCTTGTGAAAACAAAATACAGACAATATTCACTTTCAGGAATGTTTTCATCAAGGTGGGCGGAGCCAAGAAACACGGAGTAGCGGGGCTAATGGTGGAGAAAGATTTGTTTTAGACAAATTTACACAAAAATGTCAACATTTCTACAGAAACATAAAGATATAAAGATAGAGCCATTATTTGTCCGTTTAGGCAGTTTATCATAAAAATAAAGTTGATTTAAGTTTCACTTTAAGACAAAACCTCAAACTGTGATATCAGAAAAATCTAAATTGAATTTCTTTAAAAGGAATGGAAATTATAGGGGAAGCATTTAAATAAATAAACAGTCAGGACATTAAACTGGGCCACATGGGAACAAAAGGAACAAAGTAAACCAAGTCGATGTTTAGGAACCTGGTTTCAGTCCATTATAGATATTTATAGGTCAAGTCAACCTGACCCAGTTCCACCAGTTCAGTCTGAAAGGAATGGAGCAAACTGGTGGAAAACAATTCTTCAAAAAGTGGAGAAACTTTTGAATTTAAATGAATATTTAGAACAATCTGATCAGTGAAGCCACAGCAGAAGAGAAGAGAGGAGAGGAGAGGAGAGGAGAGGAGACACAAACCAACCTCCGTCAGCTGAAATGAAACATTCTCCAGATCCAAATGTGACCCATTTAACGGCCGGCAGGAACTCTGATTGAAATTTTGGATGAGAATAAACTGAAAGGACAGACGCAGACGCCTGGTTTCATTTCCACACATCTTCCTCTGTAAAGATACGGCAGCTTCACTTTTATTAACACTGAGGACTATAAACATGTTGGATAAAAGCTGCCAGCAGGTCTCAGTAAACCTGAAGAATTATGTTGAGGAAATTAGTCTGTTAGAGTTCAAGTCCTTAAAAAGGGAGAAAATGAGGAGTGAAGCCTGGAGAGACGCATTGATGTTCTTGTCTCTCCGGTTCTGAACGGCCGACCCGCCTGTTGACCCGCCTGATGACTGTTAACCCGCCTGTTGACCCGCCTGTTAACCCGCCTGATGACCCGCCTGTTGACTGTTAACCCGCCTGATGACCTGCAGCGCCGCTTCGTTCACTGAGGCTCCATTTACATCCAGTCAGTTCAGTTCAGGCCTTTTTCTGCCACTCAAACCACAATGAGACAGAAACGTCCTAGTTAAAGCCCATGGTGGAGCACTAAGGTCATGTAGCATCAGATCCTTCCTCAGCAGATTCTCCCAACAAACCGTCTGTTTTCATTTCTGCTGTTATTTTCATGTTCTCGTATGAAATATGTTGCTTTTTGCACACAGCTTGTATCATTTCTAATGATCTGCTCTGATTCGTTCGCCATGTTTCTGTCACTTCATGGCTAAAACACCTGAATGTTCAGACATATAAAATATGTCTAGTTCTGTTGTACTGACTTGTGTCTGACTGGGTCGTTTCTATTGTTCCTCCCTCAGTGAAAAACTCATCATATTTATTAAACTGATGCAAATTATCATGAGGAAAAACACAACTAGAATAGAAACAATGACTGTATGTCAGCAGTAAGACGTTTCCAGACGTTTCCAGATGTTTCTCCTCATCCAGTCGTTAAAATGGATTCTGACTAGAAAGACTTTTTAACCAAACTTCATGAAACTATTTTTCTTCTCATCCAATACAAAGAAAAAAATTACATTTTTTTCTTTGTATTGGATGACTTAGAAAAAAATTACATTTTTTTCTATGTCTGTTTTTTCTTGTTGCTAAAGCAAATCAATTTTACAAATATTTCTTATTCTCACTTGACATTCAGAATCTAATTGGAAAAATAAAGAAGTAGATTGAAACTGTTGGCTGTTTGTTGTGGAAATTAAAGAAAAAAAATGTTTTCTCATCAGAAATACTTGATTGAAAAACTGTTGGTCAGTTTTTGCACAACATACATTTTATTCTCGCCTTTGGGGGAAAAACGTTTCACAAGGATAAAAATACATTTTCAGATGTTTTTTCATTTACAAATGACTTTTAAAGTTGAGAGAGAAATAAAATTTGGTCTGACTTAGAAAATGTGTGTTCAGAAAATATTTTGTCCTTCTTTCGTGTTATGATGACACTTTGCATCCACTGAGACAATTTAAAGTAAAACAAAAGAAAATGAAAATGCTTCTGGAGTGAAGCAGACAGAAATCTTTCTGCATCCTGCTGAATGCAGAGCAGCAGCCTGGAGAAGCATCTATGTTACATATTTCTATCAACTCATCTTGTATCAGTAGCTTCCTGAAACCAAACCAGATCTGTAATCTGGTCATCTGATTGGTCCGGCTGAGGACAGAAACACAGACCCAAAGGCACACAGTACGTAGAGCTGTGATGAATAGATCTGTCCTCTCCCCCCTGAACGCCTCACACAGGCTGAGCACTGCAGCTCCAGCAGCACAAAACGTTTCCAACGTCTCTCACAGTCAGGTCCGTCTCGCTGAAGTTCCACTAAAAGCTTTTAGTCAAATAGTGGCGCATCAGCAGGCGGCTCCAAGGGAGAGACGGAGAGCCGGGGAGCTGCTCTACTCCATCCTGTACATTCATTGCCAAGCAACTGATGAATTATGGGAGTGAGAATGTCAGCGTATTTCACTGAGTCATAAAGATTAATTATCAGCTTAATTAGTGGCAGAAGAAAAGTGACTCAAAGTCTGACCAAGAAGAAACTTTGATTTAGTTTCTACTGCAAATATTTGAGTTCAGTTAAAACAGGATGAGATAAAAGTTGAATTATTTAAATTACAATAAAACATTTTAACCGTGTTATAAGATCAACATTAATAACTTA
This sequence comes from Micropoecilia bifurca, assembly GCA_903067075.1. NCBI lineage: Eukaryota > Metazoa > Chordata > Actinopteri > Cyprinodontiformes > Poeciliidae > Micropoecilia > Micropoecilia bifurca. The sequence goes on along the minus strand of CAEGAF010192953.1, from coordinate 17,844 downwards.
TTGATTTTCAATCAGCTTCTTTTCCTGCTGAAAAGTTACTTTTTGTCGTATTTAAAATGTTCCAACATATTGAATCTAAATCTGAGATTTTGTGTTTTTACAGTGAATTTTCAGATGAGCTCTTTTGTAATGTTGAAGTTTTTTTTTACATAAATGAATCCATGGAAGCAAAAACTCGACACAATAATGTTTCTTTTCATTTCTGTTTTTATATTTCATGTCTTTTCAAGCTGAAGTTTGTTTTTCCTGTTCAATCACTTTCCTCTCATCTTCCTCATCTTCCTCATCATCAATGTGTGACCGTCTTCCTCCAGCTCATCATTCTTCCATCTTTCCTCTCATTCTGCATCGATCTGTTCTTCATTTCTTCCTCCCTCTCGTCTCTCTTCGACCTTCTTGCTCTTCATCCTCTGACTTGTCTTCCTCCCTCCTGGTTTTTATCTTCTGTTTTTCTGCCCCCCTCAGATTCTTCTCTCTGCTCTCATGATCAGAAAGTGGATTTTTACCGTTTCAGGTTGAAAACATTTCAACAGAACTGATAAATAAATGAATTTAAAGGATAAGAGCCCAGACAGTATGAACATGAAACCCACTCAGTGTAACAACCTTCTGTCTCCCACTCAGCTCTGCTGCCTCTATTAAGGTCTAATTGTGCAGAAGTGGATCAGAATGTCTCTGTGTTTCTGTAGGATATTAGTTTCTTTGTTGTGTCTCTTAGTGAAGTTTCTCCTGAAAACGCAGCTGATGTTCAGGACCAGGGTCAGCTCCGGGTCGAAGGCGGTTGCCGTGGTTTCCAGAGACGAAACGTTTCTGGACCGTCATGCAGTAACTTCTGAGCGAAGCTCAAACTCTGATGTTTGTCCTTGAAAATGTAAAAATGTCGACTCCGTTCAGAGTTCATCCAGTTCATGTTGAGTGAATGTCAGTTAGAAAAACACAGAAGAAGAAATCCTCTGACCTGAGCGAGTCGTTGGTTCTGCTCGGTTCTCCTGCTGCTGCGTTGCTTCATTTCATTCAGCTGAGTGAATAAAAACTTCATCCGTCTCCAGTCATGTTTATCTGCTCCTAAACATGAACTTTAATGTGTTTTATATGAGCTGCTCTGGTGTTTAAAGGCTGAAGAGGAGCTGAGCTGGAAGGTGAAGCTCATCATGTCACTTTAAAACCAGCAGATCCTGACTGACTGAATCACAGACGAAGCTTTTAAGTATTGATAAATATTTAATGGATATTTCTGAATAGAAATTGGATTGACATTTTTTGTGAATCTGTGCTTGTATGAAACAACTCAGTGGAAAACTACTGAACTGAACTGAGTTTCCAGGATGGATTTTTTATGTTAGTTTTCCTTCTGCATAATAAAAGTTGTAAATAACACACAGGAGCATTAAAGTGAGATTTCATTAAAAACCATCCAGCAGAGGCAGCGTCTGTTTCTGAACCCCAACAGAGAAAAACAGAAAATCTTCCTTCTCTGTTGATCTGAGGATGAATAAAACAAACCAGACAGTCTGGAAACGACGTTCAGGTTCCAGTTCACACAAAGTCAAAACTCTACAGGCTTTTATGAACGAGGATCTCAGGTTTTTAAAAATGAATCAGCCTCTTTGTGATTCAGAGAAATTTGCAGAAATCATTTTCATATTCAGCTGTTGAATGAAAGCAATGATTGGAAATTAAAGCACCTTCAGAGGAACAAAACATGAATTAACCTCAAGTTAACCTGCTGTGCTTCAGATCAATATGCATTAACATTCATAGATCAACCTGAAAAATTACATTTATGGAAGTTAAAAGGCTCTTTATGTCCCTTTATTTTATTTTAATGTTTAAATCTTAATCATGACCTGAACTCCAGCGCTTTATGTTTTCTCATTGAGTTCATCCAGTTCAATATAATTTATTTAGTGCCACTTTATGATAAATGTGATCTGGAGGAATAAAGTCGATGAGGTGAAGGCAGCATCATGTCAGCTGATGCCATCAGACCAGATGTTGCTTTTATGGAGAGAAAAACTGAGAAAACAAAATGTTAACATATATAATTACAAAATATTACAAAATGGAGAGTAGTAGGAGACAAAGGTCAGAGAAGTTCATATTAATATTCTGTGTCGTTGCATCACACCTTAAAATCCTTAACCTCTTCGATTCAGGCCTGTTTTTGAGCAATATGGCTGAAAATAAAATGGCCAAAATTTATCTCAAGAACTACAGAGTTTATTTAATTGTTTTTGGTATCAAAACAATTAAACCCTAAAGAACGTGTTACAGCTCTAAAAACCACCCGGCCTGTTACTGAGGAAAGTGAATTAATATGATAAACAGCAGAAATTAAGAAAAAAATAAATTTCCGCCTAAAAAAAACACTTCAATCTATGAAGGTTCCTTTCAAAGCAGTTGAAGTCCAAAACATGTAGAAAACAACAGTTTAATCTGACCTTTTACTGTGCCAAGTTTCATGAAACAAAAGTTAATCATATGAGTTTTCGAGATAAAAATCTAGGCGGACCTTCCAAATTAGCCAATTTGGCACAATTTGTGCCATTTGAAGTTTCTTAGTTTTTATTTCTGCAGGTTCTGTTTCAATCATTTATTCTTTTCATATAATAAATGATTATTTATCATAAATATGTAATTGTTTTGCACGTATTGTGGTGACTCTGGTATTGTTGGAAACGGCAGAGCTTCAGCTTTAGTTTTTGTGTATCAGGCCTCGTTGCTCTTTTATTGTTGCGTTTTTTACTGGCTATGCCTCGTTAGCCTCATTAGCCTCGTTAGCCTCTAATTACGTTTCTTTTTATCAATCTGCTTAGTGTTCAAGCTGAGTGTTGTTGAGGTAGAAAATATTGTTTTGTTTCCCTTTATGTGGATCTGCAATATGCCTATATTGATAAATGTATAGCTTGTGTTTTTAATTGATCTAGTTGGGAAAAGCGCCAAGGACCCACATTTGTTTCCTCTAGCGGCGAAAGTTGCTAATTTTTCCTGCAGAGGACAAAACGTTACCTTGATGCCTGACAGATTCCTCACTCTAACAGGTCAGAGGTCACAGTGGAAAGAAAGAATAAATCAAGCAGGTTTTTACTTAAAGCTTCCACCCTGACAAATAGCCTCTTTAATCAAAATCATCTGCAGCTGAACATAAAGGCCTGAGGATCAGGAGCAGCTGAACTCTGAGGCCGTTTATCATCTTGATGAATAAACATTTGACCTGCTGAATCCTGGGACTCGTCTGATGACATTTATTTCAAAGTTTAACGCATCACCTCAGCTGTTCTGCTGCTGTTTGTGCTCCAGTTAGGAAACCTGCTCGTCTTTTCTCTCTGTCATGTCTGGCAGGTTCCCACAGCGACGCTGAAACATTCATGTGACCCTGAGTGACATGAGCGGAGACAGGAGCCACAGCCGCTCATGTCGCTGCCTTGGTCTCTGTCCGCGCCGTGAAAACACACATCCATGTCCTGGAGACGCAGCGCGACCTGAAAACCGACCGACTCACCCAGGAAGTCGCTTCATTCTGCTGTTTCTTGGATGCTGAAGTCGGGGATTTGATGTCTGACCACCATGACAGAGACGGTTGGATCCTCCTCCATCCGCTGGGATGTGGGGTCAAAGTTCAGGTATAATTTGAGCTTTTCAGATGCTAATCAGCTGCTGTCAGTTTTAAAAATACGATTTTTGTTGCCATGGTTACCCATCAAAACAGCCATTCAAAAGTAAAAAAAAAAGAGCAAAAATCCTTCAATCTGCATCCAGAACCAGGAGGAAACCTGATCCAGGCGACGATTCAATCCAAATCAAATACCATCATCTGGCCTGGCAGACGCTGCTTACATGGACTAGGACACTGGAGGTCGACTCGTTCGCCCGGCAGCGACTCTAGAAGACGACCTGACTGTTATGATTTATGTCCCTCAGCGGCGCCCCCCCTGGCCATGTGGTCGACTGCAGGCAGCTCTGCAGCTGCTGCCGGACAGCTGGCTGCAGCCACTGCTTCTGGTTCTGGACGGATTCAGGCTTTCACACATCTGGACACTTTGCTTGTTTTCTGAGAACAGGTTGGTCACCAGGGACAGAAACACACTCAGTAAACACACAACGTACATTTCATTATGAAACGGCAGCCAGGAGCTGGAGGGATGAAATGAGACGATGATGGATGGAGGGAGGAGGAAGAGGGAGAAGAGGAAGAAGAGGAGGGAGTAATAATAATGGGGAGTCTGGGGATGACTGGGCAGTAAACACTCATTAACTCCTGCTGGGCTTCAACTTCCTATAGCGCAAATAAATTGTGGAAAAACACAATTTGCTTTATGAATACAGAAAATACCTCTTGTTATGGGCAAACAGCTGCCAGCCTTTTCCTGCAAACAATTATATCGAACAAAGATTCACAAACTAAAGCAGTTCTGTCAAGTAACCCAGTTCTTCAGACGCCAAGCCAGAATCAAAATGTGCAAAATGAGGTTTATAAAATACATGTGAAAAATTAGCAGTTTGTCATTTTAAACCTGAAATATTCAGGCACATTTTGCAAAGGAAACAGCCTGATGCATCAGGGATGAGTTCAGACCTGAGAGATGAGATATTTGTTCAGATTAAAACTGAAGCAGAAGAAGTTGGAGCTGCACTGCCATCGTTCAACAAGACGATCTAATGCAGCAGCACAAACGGCCAGAGGAGCAGATCTTCAGCGCTTTTTATTTCACACCATAAGAATCACACTGATTCGTTTGTAGCAGTTTTACAGGGAGGTCATTTCCATTTCTGCAGGTTTGGATCAGAAATCTGGATGTAAACACTTTGCTTACCAATCGTTCTGCAGCAGAGCTGCTGCTGATCACAGATCAGCTGACGAAGCAACACAAACATCTGGGAAAACTAGTTTCACTCTGATTTCTACCTGTTTCTCCTTCACAGCTGAAACTGTTCTGGTCTCACCTGCATCTCTGTGGGAAATTATGGTTTAACTTTTCTGAAATAAAAGTCAACTTTAAGAAAAAAAAAGCCACGACTCCGTCTGTACGGCATCAGAAACATCCAGTTTTCAGACACAAAAGTCTTTTTCTGCTAATAAATCAGCTGAAGCCTCATATTCAGGTTAACATCAGCAGTTGAATGAAGATGAAATGAAACAACATTATGCGTCTGCTGCTGCGTCTAATTTACATGCAAACAGCCCCTTAAATACCATCAAAACAATTCATGAGTGATTACCTGAGTTTCTGCTGGCTGACAGTGTCTGCAAGAATCTTCTTCATTAGGAGGAGAGGCAGCTCATTATGACACATCATCATGTTTTCTTTCATGCAGCTCCTGGAGCCTCATTAGAGGTTTGATCCACCAGATGAAGAACCTTCCTGTCACTCAGATTGAAGCTTTTTCTCCAGATATTTCCATAACATAAGACAAACATCTGAAAGACATTTGAAGCATTTAAACGTGTTTTTGTTTTGACAATATGTCGAATCTATAATCTCTGATCCCTGCAGCATCTCCAACTATACCAACGGGTCTGCTGGGTGCGATTAGCTGGAGATGCAATAAGGTTGAAGGTTTGTTGTGAAATACAACAGGAAGAGAGAAAAGGTTTGATCTGCTTCTTCCCTCTGTGTCGTCATAATTTATGATTTCCAGTTTATAGTTTCCATCTGTTCTGTCCTGCTGGTCCCCAGTAAAAGGAAACGTTTCAGTTCTTATCAGCTACATATCTGAGGATTCAAGTCTGTTAAGACTTGAATCCTAGGAAGTCACCTCTGACTGGTAATCTTCTACTTCCTGTTCATACATGAGTTCCTGCTTTTTGACCAATCGTTTTCTTTCCCGTCTTTTTAACAGTTTGTCCAGAAAACAGAAGATGTTACCATCCATCCTGCACATTCTGGTTTCTCTCATTAAAACTTATTTAACCGTTTCTGGCTCCAGTTCATTCTTAACCCTTTACATCAGTCATGACCTCCGGTCTTCATCTCTCCACCGGCTGTTCGTCGCACACTGATTTCTTTGAACTCCAGAGTTTCTTCTCTGCTGTTTAAACTCCTGGTTGATCATTTCTGATGCTGCTGAGTTATTATATTTCAAAAAGTAAAATCAATTCCAGCCCTGAAGCCACAACATGGTGTCAACTAACGGAGATCAGGCGCGAAGCGGATCGACTGAAAACGTTACTGTGGTTCATAAATACAGTTTACACTGTGAAGACGATCATTATCCTCTTCACAGCTTCACTGAGTTTCTGCATCCATGTTGCTGTTTATCACGAATCATCAGGAATATTCTGACTGAACTGCATCAGAACCGGCTGCAGAGGGAACTTTGTTCTCTTTTCTGCTCAGGTAAAAACAGTTTGGATTAAAAACATTTCAGATTTACATCAGAATCTGTTCAAACAGATTCCGCTCCCTGTTTGAACTCCGACCCCATGATCCCAAATGTTTACCACATTAAAACATTTTTATTGTCAGTTTTTGTAAGAATTGCAACACTCTTGAAAAGAAGATCTGCTCTGATCACTTCCTTTAAATCTTTTCACTCTGTCTGCATTCAGTTTTTTCACACAAGTTCAATATGCTTTCATGAACCAAAAAGCATCATGACAATCTACCCTGCAGGTGTATTATGTTCCCTCAGCGCCGCAGCTTCAGGGTGGCAGAAATGAAATGATTAGTCTCCATTATTCGCCGTCATCAGAGGAAGTTTCTGGCTGCAGAAGCAGCAACACAGAATCACTAGGAGGGAAAGAAACAAGAAAAGTGTTTCCATCAGCCTTTGACTCACTGCAGCTGCTGTTCCTGTCACTCTGGATGACAGACTCTAATATCGGCACCAAGTGAGGAAGCGTGTGGAGACTCTTAGCACAAAGCATCGGTTTCAAAGATTGTGATTAATTCTTAGCTGTCCTGCAGCGGATCAGTTCGGCTGAAAGTGGAGGATATTACAGAACAGCTTGACTGTAAGGCCTGGAGAACAAAATATACTTGATCTCAACACATTTACTCACAGAGAAACATTTTCTTTTTGTTTGAGGAAAATCAAGAGAGAAAACCAAATGATTCAGGTGGATGCAGAAAAAATGTAATTCAAAAACAGGAGGAATCCAGAATATTCTGGAAAAGAGCAGAGAGGATCATTAACAGGCCGGAGTCACAGTTACCCAACATGACCCAGATTTCAGAGAGACAAACAGAATAATCATCAGAATGTCCCCAGACTCTGGTTCTGCCTTCACACATGAAGACACAGAGAGTCTCAGCTCAGGTCCAGTTTAACCTCATGATGGAAAAACGACCTGCAGCATTAAACATTTGTCACAAACAACATAAATAAATGCATCAGAACCAAAGGCAGAAATCTGAAGTTTAAATGATAAAAAAAGCTGCTAATACTTCATATATGATGGAAATATAATTTCTCTCTCCATAACACAGAAAATAAATAGAAACACATTAAAGATGGACGATTTCTGCTGAGGTCAGTCATTTAACTTTATTTAAAGGAGGTTAAAGTTTCTCACATAAAGAGACCAAAGCAACATTAAAATCAAGATCATTAATGTTCTCAAAGATATATTAAAATATTAATAAATAACTCTCTCTGCCTTTGGTTGGTGCTTCTTAAAACTAAATGATATTGAACATATTTTCACATTGATGTAATTTGACAGAGTACAGATAAAAACTGCTTAGATTTAACTGATGAAACATTATTTTCTGTTTCCCTATAGAGTCTGGAGGACCTCAGAAAAACCTGCGGCGGGCCGGATCAGGCCCTCGGGCCTCGAGTTTGACATAAATATTAGGATTATTTCTCCTTCTTCTCACCGAGTCGCCGCCTGCAGCTGCTTTCATCTGGTGATGATTCTGCAGATATTCTGGCTCCTCAGCATTCTGTCCCCAGCCGCCTCATTTCAGGAATATTTCATATTTTTAGCATATTTTTGGTTTTCCTGCTGCTGAGCATCTTTTTATTTAAACTGAACAGCTTCAGGTTTCAGGAGCTGAATGTTTTAGTCACTGACTCAGGTAGAAGTTCATCATTCAGCATCATTTACAGCTGCATTGTGTCAGGTTGTCCTGCAGGCTTCAGATGTTTGGAGGTTTTGTGATGTAATTTCAGATCTGAAGCGTCTCATCTCCTCTGGATGAAAGATTGGATCAGATTCACCGTCGCCTCCATGAAGGATTCTAGAAGCTTCCAGCTTTTCTTTTTCAACATAAAATCAGTAGAAATATTCAGAGGGAAGAACTTCAGTCTCCAGTTTCTGATAAAAACAGTAATTTGATAATCTGTTAATAAATATATGACTGATGCCAAACTTTCTGCATCAGTTCATTTTGCTTAATAATCTAACAAATCATATAAATACAATAAGTTTGTTTCACAATCTGCCTTTTACATGTAAACCTTTTGAAATTAAATTTAAATGTAATCCAGTGGATCTGCTGGTGGTTCAGATCCAGATCTTCCTCTTGGAAGGAAAAATAAAAATCAGTTTTCCAGTCAGCCTAATGTTAGTGTGTAACACTCCTCACACTCTGGACTTCATGTCTTTTTCATGAACAAAGTCTTTTAGCAGGAAGCTTGATAAATGATGCAGCAGATAAGATGGAAGTGACTCTGCAGGGTCGTCTCCACATTTAGCTCTGATTCAGTCTGTGGGTCTGAAACATGCTGACCTCTAATAAAAGTCTCTGCGTTCACAAACATCTTGTGGTTTAATATGGAGGTAAAATGGACGCCGTTATCCTCCCACATCACGTTTTGCTCCTGTTCTCACAGGATTTCTGGGAGATCTGGAAACCCTGAGGAAACAGATGAAGCGTTTTCACAACGTGACACGACTCCAGACTCTGAGCGTTTCTGCCATCAGAAGGAGCTGCGGAGGAAACGGCTTCATGAAGGGGTGAGATTTTATTCTGGAAGGGACAGGAAGTCCAGCTGAGGTCAGACTTCCTGTTAATCAGACGGATCCTTCAGAGAAAACTTCCATGAAAAGTTCAAAGATTATTCATGAGCTGGAAGTGGGTTTCCTCTCTGCTCTGCTCCGTTTCTCCAGCCTGGTCCAGACCAGAATAACCATAGCAACACATCATCATCTCAGGCATTTCACAGCCAGAGAAGTTGGAGTGAGAGACGCTGAGAACGGAGCAGAAAGTCCAAGTTCAGTAGAATCACAAACATCCATAGCAGGAAATACAGCCGAGCTTCTGGACTCCATGTTTCACCTCCAAATTCCTTTATTTACTAAGAATCATCCAGTTTCAGTTTTTAGACGGAGCTAAAAAAGAGACAGAAAAGCTTTGAACTCTTTCCTCGAATGAAGGTAATTTTATAAATAAAGATAATTTATAATCATTGTGAAAAATGATTCCTGAACATTTCACCTTTTATCTGAACTCTTTTTATGAAGCCAAGGATCAGATGGAGAGAATCCTGCAGTTTAACGGGACGACATCTAAAGCCCAGGTCCCTAAGCCTGACCTCAGGACCCTCAGCCTGACCTCAGCCTGACCTCAGGACCCTCAGCCTGACCTCAGCCTGACCTCAGGACCCTAAGCCTGACCTCAGGACCCTCAGCCTGACCTCAGAACCCTCAGCCTGACCTCAGCCTGACCTCAGGACCCTCAGCCTGACCTCAGGACCCTGACCTCAGGACCCTCAGCCTGACCTCAGAACCCTCAGCCTGACCTCAGCCTGACCTCAGGACCCTCAGCCTGACCTCAGGACCCTGACCTCAGGACCCTAAGCCTGACCTCAGGACCCTCAGCCTGACCTCAGGCCCGACAGCCTGACCTGGACTGTGATGCTGCTTTTCTCATCCTGGGTGAATTTTTCCGCTGAACAAACTGTAAACTCTGAATCGCCTGATTTTATTTCAGTAAATGTGAAATAAATACTGACATCTGAATGTGAGTAATAATCCGTCTGACCGACACCAGGAATCCATTCTGGGTGGGACATAAAAAGAACCTGCTGAAAGAAACGAGGCTGTGAGCTGGTTATGTTCTGATTCCGACCCGGAGGGTTATTTTAGACCAGCAGCTCCTGACAGAAACATTTTCTTTTTCCATTTCAGAGTTGGAGCTAAAAACGAGCCGGTTTCTGACGTACCGTCTCTTTAGGGCAGAAATCAGATGGTTCTGCAGGAGGCAGAATGTTTGTTCAGTTCAGATAAATGTTTAGGACTCACTGGTACCAGAACCACCTGCGTTCACACAGCAGGTCAATGTGACCAAGTTTGACTTTTTTTTACTGTAATCTGAACAGAAAAGAATCCGATTTTTTCCAGTTCTTTATGTGGAGCTGAATCAGATGAATAGTTTCCAAAGCGTCTGCAGTCAGAGGCTCACGTTGCATTTTATCCCACTTTTCTGAGTTGATGTCAGAAATCTGAACATAAACTATGGCTCAAAATTAAGATCATGAAATGGTGAAAGATAGCTGCATTTCCACTAACCATAAAATTTCACAAATTAGAATTACAGAAATGAATTAGCTCAATTGAAACAGGCCGATTTCTGAAACACATGTTGTGATCAAATATTTTCTCACCAGCATATTTTGAAAAACTGCAATGGAAACACGTTTTTCACATCATGAGTCACATGATGAACAGCCGGATGTTTCTACTGGTGGAGACGACAAAGAAGACGACAGGAAGGTTTTTACTGTCTCACCATGTCAACAAACTTATTCATGTTTGATTTTCTTATTAAATTGTTTCTTATTTAATGGAAACAGAGAAACTGTGACATTGTGTGTTTTTTTTCTGAGTTTATCAGAATTTTAATAAAGTTTTGCACAGATTTGTAGAGGAAACTCAGAAAAGATTAAAAAGATGAACCCAAACCTCAACAGCTAAAATATGACAGATTATGAATTATTTATGTAAGTGTTGTTCAGATTTGCTCTTTATGTTGAGACATAATTAAACCATGGAATGAGCTTTTGGAGCAGCTCAGCATGTTTTATCTGTTTGTCCCTCCAGCTTCGTGTTTCTGCTCTTTCATCTCTTTTGAATTTGGGTGAATAAATCCTAACAGCTCCTTAACAACCAAACAGCCACAGAAACCAAGTTTCCTTTGTTAAGTGGAGATGCTGGAGTTTCTGCTGCTTCACAAACAGTTTAATTTCCTCAAACTTCAGCAAATTCTCTGTTTATTTAGGGACAAGCTGCAGGAGAAGTTGTGAAGGAAAACCTACACTGACATCCTGTTTTATCAGGGTGGAAGGATTTGCTCATTCACAGAAAATCTAAAGTATTTTTCCTCCTCATGACTCCAGATATCATGATGGAGGAAATGAATCGCAGACAAAAAAAAATATGCAGCGAAGCGAGACTGGAATCTGGCAAAGTCATGAATGAAAGATGGAGACAATGAAACAAAGGGAAGGATTTAAATGAGAAACGACCAGAACCGTTTGTGCCAGACGGAGAAACGAAGACGACGCTGGAGGATGAGGAAGAATCAGTGAAGGAAGCAGCGACACAAAGATGCAGAAGCACAATGTGGAAAGATCTTATGAAAGGAACCAGGCTGAGAGACACGACTGGGAGGAAACGACAAAAGGAACCAGGAAACCGATGGAGGGAGTGAAGAGGAGACGGATCGGATTGTTGGTTTGTGAAAGAAAACAGATTAAATCTGAATTACACAAACATCTGTGTAGAGAGTGAATGAATTATTAGAAAACCATCAAACTGTTTCTAAGGATCTGCAGTTGAAATGATTTTCTGTTGAACATGGAGGTCAGGAGGACAGGAAGCTGATTGGACCATAAAGATTTGACCTGTTATTTTCCACCCTAAATATGCTAATGAGGTTTATGAGCATGGAAAATGAATCATGTTTTATTATTATGAACCTTCCACAGTGAGCCGCAGGGGAAACAGATGTTTGAGGGAAACGCTTTCCAACCATAAAACCAGAAATAATAAAGATTTTCATGAGGAGATTCATGATTTTCTCCTTCTATAGAGACATTTATGAACAAAGTAAATATCTACATTATAATGTTCCTAACTTTATATTCAACCTCCAGTGACTCCAGCATCCCTGACTGGGGAATCAGTGTTTGTGTTTCTGTAACCTGGTTGTGATTCTCTTTTGTTATAATTACACAAAATATCTTTTTTAAATTATTTGTCTTGTTCCTTATCTCACTGAAACATCTCTGTCATTGTTTTAACTGTGTTACTTTAAGATCTTTTATTTCTTCTTCTGTGGTGTATTAAATGTTTACCCCTTAGCCCCACCCCTTTTGTCATGGTGTGTGCGTTTGATTTTTCCATCTAAATACATTCAGTTTATTTATAGATCTATTAAGTTAATTTTTGTTTTATACTTTTGTTGGACTTTATGCGTTCAGCCTTTAAAACGGTGGTTTTGTCTTTGTCTCATCAGATATAAACCGAGAATCATCTTTTAAAAGATAAACTTTGTCACGGTCCATTCAATCAATAACCAGCACAACACAGAAACGGATCCGGTTACATTTGGTAAAAATAATGAATCAAACAGTCCATGATGGCTGAGCAGAAAGAGGCTCTGATGTCTTTGCCAGACGGATCTTCACCACCTGCAGGTGTCGGTTTAGTTTGTGGTGATTAAATCCTTTGTGTGTTTCTGACTCCAGGCTGTGAATCGTCTTCTTCGTTGCCTCAGACTCTCCATGTTTGGCTGTCCTGCTGACCTCAGCATCATGCTGCCGCTGCTGCCGCCTCCTGGTCGCCTGTGACTCAGCGGCTGGTCGCGTCGCGGCAGCAGCTCTACAAACCAGGGATTCAGTGTGTCTGGATTTGACCTTTGCTCTCCTCGTCCTCCAAAGCTTCGCTTCTCTCTTCTTTACTTTCTATCCTCATCTCCTCGTCCTCCGTCTCTTTGCTCCTCTCTCTCCTCCCACTCGTTCGTTCTGCCACTTCTTCCTCACTCCTTCCATCCTGTTGCTTCGTCTCGCCCCCTTCGCTCTTTCTCACTCCTCCTCATCTCCATCTCGCCCGGCATGAAGCTCCACCACTCATTGACTTCAGACTTCACACGTTTTGTTTTCCACAAAGCAGAACTTTGTCAGAGAAACGAAGCATAAAAACACAAAGTTAGCTTCTCATTTGAGCAGCAGCAGCAGGTGTTGCTGGTTTCGTCTGTTCTGGTCTGAAGAGGCTTCATGTTTCAGAGCATGAAGAACAAATCAAACATCAAAGCAACACACTGACATTTACTGTCAGGAATCTTTTGTGTTTAATTTTTCTCTTACACTTTCTGTGAAGCTGTGTTAAGATGTTATGATCATTTTATTTATTTAGATTCAGGAACTTCTTAAATAAGTTTCTTTACTGCAGAAATTTAAATTTTAAAATGTTACCAGCAGATCCATGTTAATAATCTCAGATTCTCTGAAAGCCTCTGATCACAATCAGACCAAACTTTTCTGTGCTCCGAGTTTCTTTGCGTTTTGATTAGAGAGGATTCTTTTAACATATCAGACATTATTTTACTTCATTCTTCTCATGATGTCGTTCATCATGCTGGATCATCTGCAGATCTTCACCAAACTCTGTTAACAGCAGCAGATCCAGGAGGAAGTGGATCCTGTCAGGATCCTTCCTCCTTCCTCCTCCTCACGTTTTCTTCAGTTTCTCTCCTACAGAGGAAATAACTCGGCTGTCCATCCTGGTCCCTCCTGCCAATGTGGCTCCTTCCCAGACAGAAACGTGTTTTCTGCTGTAAAGCTGAAGGTTTGTGTTCAGGCTTCACCTCATGTGTGCATCAACCACCTGCTGCCAGGATGGAGCAACGCAGCTCAGAGGGAGACAGACTGAGTTTGGTTTCTCAGTCTGTCTTAAACTAAAAACTTCTCTGTAAATGAATCAGTTTGGATTCATTTATTATGTTGCAAACTACCTTAAAAAGTGGACATAGTTCAAGATCACATGAACCTTGACCTCTCTGTCACGACTGACCCCTGAACCTGCAGCATGTCAGCCGCTGCACCAACCTCAGTGTTTTCAGTGTTTTTGTGCAGCAGGTGTGAGTCAAACCTCTCTGGATGCTCAGAGTCGCTGTCTGAACTCTGCAGAGAGTAAAACGTTTTCCACAACAACCACAACTCATCAGTCACAAAGTGACGTTTTTACCCGACTTTACTGGGTTTCAGATTCTGCAGCAAAGTCTCAACTAAAGTCCCCACAATAAGGAGGAAACACAAGAATCCAACTTTCAGGAAAACATTGTTAATTAGTCTGAATTAGATTTTATTTTAATTTCATTGGTGCTTCAGTCAACACTGTCTCACTTTGATGTTACATAATAATAGTTTAATCATAAACATCTGTCTTTATATTTAATGTTAATGATTTATTTAGTTAGTTTAAAACATAGCAGAGATATAGATTTAATAATTAGGAAGTTATATCGCTTTGACCTGTTGATACACTAAGCTACATTTGAAACTTTTATTCCTCTGAGGTTTTGGAAACGTTCTGCTCTGAAACCTGCTGATCATCTGATCACATGAACATCTGGTTACTAACCAATCATCAGAATCGCTGCTTTCACAGCGTCAAACATCACGAAGCGATTGAATCCTGCAAACCAGACAGAAAAATGACTGATGGAATCATCGATATTTGTCCTCTGAAGGTTTGGGCCACAACAGTCTCATCCAACTTCTCTCAACACCGGGGTCGTTAATATATGTTTTATTCAGTATTGATTTGGGTTTTAATTCTCAGAGCTCATCAATCATGAATCGACTGAATTTAGAAGGAATTTCCTGCAGTCAGAGATGTAAATTCTGGGTTTTATACATTAATAATGACTACAGATTGTGGAACATAAGTGCATAAACCCTTATTTATGCGAACCCTGACTCATGGTTTGGACAGTGTGCCTGCGTGTGACATTTAGCAGCAAAGGGCAGCAGGTATCCTGGCCTGCTGAGGCCCAGCAGAGCCACCAGGCTCCCCACACAGAGGCAGGTTGTTAGTTGAAGCCCCGGCTGAAGAAGCACTGAACTCGTGACGCGACTCGTAATGCGACTCGCTGTGTGATCCTGTTAGCTGGGAAAGAAAAGCTTTACAGACCTGAGCAGCACAGAGTCTTATTTTATAATTAAAATATAAAGTTTGGACTTTTTACCACAGATTTCAGGTAATAATTTAGGTTCTATATGACAGATAATTATTGTAAACACAATGGGAGAGCGGAGTCAGTGTTTGCCGTTAAGGTTTCTGTTTTCCATCCTGAGAGGCTGGTCTTCCTCTCCAGGGGTCACCGGCTGACAGGTGGGGGTCATCCTGGACAGATCCTCCTGTTTTCATCATTACATCTGTCACCGTGACAACGACATTTTCAGAAGACCTCATCAGGTAACTGAGCTTTAATCAGAGGTGTCACTACTTTATCATTTCTTTCTCTGCTTGCTGTTCACTGAACTGTTCATAATGTTCTGCTGCTTTCTAAAGTCATTTATTTTGGTTCCTTCGGGTCTCACCTCATTTCTTCCTTTAGGTCCATCAGCATTCCCTGCATGCCTTTGTCTCAGACATGATCAGATTTCTATATGAAGTCTGGTTTTATTTTTTTTTTCTTTAATCTAACTTTATATTTGCTGCTCTGGAGTTTTCCGTCACAGGAGTCAGTACTTCACAGATTAACCTGTTTCCCTCTGAAGTGTCTCATCACCAGGGTCTCCATCATTCAGCCTCGGTGACAGATGCGTCTGTGAGTGACAGGAGCAGCAACAGCTTGTGCCAGATTGGACAATAAATCAAATGAGATCAGCTCTGAGTCTGTTTTAAACAACATGATGTTACGACGCCACAGGATTTCATTTCAGATCCTCATCAGCCGTGAAACAGAGGAGAGTCTGTGAAAGCAGCTCATGTTTTCTGTGTAAATCTGCTTAGAAGTGAAAAAAAATCCATAAAAATCCATGAGCACATTTTATAGCAGATATAAAGGTCAGATATAAAAATGTATGAAAGTATGAATGGAAATAAATATGGAGCAAAAACATCTAAAATCACATTATTAAATGTTTCAGATCCAAATTATGGATGATATTGATTCCAGGTCACGATCAGCATCAAATTAAATTCTTTCATTTCAGTTTCCTTCTTCAATTTTAAACTTTAAATTAAAATATATTTTTGGATTTGCTGTTAATTTGTACTTTTTTGTACTTTTACCATTACATACAACTTTTACTTTGTGTTTCTATTGTTTCTGTTTTTCATTTTAAATGTTATTATTTTATTCACTCCTATAAACTTTGTCTGTCCTGAGTTTTAACAGAAATAACAAAAAAAAAAAGGTCAGAAGCTTTGTGATATGTCTCACTTAAATAAATAACTTCATTTTCGTCCAGTTGGAGCCTTGATGGCCACCTGCATGGCTTCATATACAGGTTATGGTTCACCTATAGAAAAGCACAATGTGAAATCAAACCCATAAAGAATAAAGTCTGAACCAAACATCTCCTGGTGTGAACATCAGACTGATCCTTCAGAAAAATGATGTTTTAAAAGCTGTAAAGTCACAGATTATCTGCTGTGAATGTTTGGTGTTTGATGTTCTGACAAAAATCCAAAAAGTGAAAAGAAAATTAGCAACTCAAACAGATAAATCCGTGTTGTTCTTGTTCGCTGCTTCCCTGGAGATTAATGTTTGAAACGGTGTCATGGTTCCAGGCGATTCACTGTCTCCACATGAAAGCACATTTAGAGCCGTATAATTGGAACGATGCGTTTCTGTTACTGTGACGAGGAACCAAAGCACCTTCCTCTGTTTGAAGTATTCAATTAATTCTTTCATATATTTGTGATTCACGGTTTTTAGCCAAGTATCGACTTTGATCCTTTGCATTCTTGTTAACGTAAGACGAAGTGCAGAATCAGGAAACAGAAAGTGACCTGCAGACAGTCAGCTGTTTGTTCACGGCGCTGCTTCACTAAAAGGCTTTTATTTTTGGCACAGCCTGGTTCAGTTCAGGTGAAGGTTGCATCGTTTCTATTTACAGAGAGGCAAGCAAAGCTTATCTTCATCTTTAAGAAACACATTTAGAAAGTTCATGCCCTGCATGTAGAGAAAGATTTTTATATTAATAACTACATCTCTGCATAAAACTGCAGCTCCGATTCACACGGTTTGAGCTGAAAAGTGTTTTATATGTTTTAAGTGCATCCATTGACTTCTGTGATCATCATATCTCGTCACTTAACAGACTCTAATATATCTGTGTGGACAGCGGGATGATGCTGCAGCTCAGCTCACAGGCTAACAGACGAACATCATCATTTCTATAAATAATAAAACTCTGTAGACATTCTGAAAAACATATTTTATTGTCATGAAATGTTGAGTGTTGATACAGATCCAGTCAGAAGATTTCCACGACTCATTGCGAGCATGAATGTTTTTAATCATAAGACTATTAATCCGTTGTTTCTCCAGGATGGAGCCAACATGCAGCGTCTGGATCAGTGGAAACCAGCAGCTGCTGATCCTGACTGAGACGGTTCTGAGTCTCAGCATCACTGAGCCGAGCAAACGGGACGTTCAGGGAATGTTTGTGCATGTTGGGAATCCTTCAGAACCGTCCACAGATTCCAAGACCACACAGTAAAAATGCCAGTGTTGAATTAACACCCAAAAGTCTCTATATGTGTCCAAGTCAGCAGGTGTTAAAGTAACACTTTTGAAAGTGTTAAAAGATTGACACCCATTTTTTTGTTAAATTAACGTTGGTCTATATACTGAAATTGGTTTAAGAAAAGTTAAACTTTCCATTTCTGTGTATTGTTTTGAATATTTTCCACTGGATTTGATTGATATCGACACC
>CAEGAF010192944.1:0-10238 GCA_903067075.1 Micropoecilia bifurca | reverse complement strand
ACACACACACACACACACACACACACACACACACACACACACACACACACACACACACACACACACACACACACGCAGCAACAAAACAGTGAGGCGTTCATGGGGCGTAGTTTATAAGGGTTCAAGTTCAGTTTGCTAAATGAAGCTAACAAAGAGGAGGGTTCCGTGTATTATATTAAAATGCATATTAAAATTAAAACTGAAACCAAATCTGCCCTCATTATTTTCTTTAATGTTTGATTTACTATTTTAATTACAAGCTAGCATAGCACTGCAGTCCAGCTGGCTTCTACCGGATACTAGAAAAGTAGAAATTAAAAACAAATTTTATAGCTTCACATTTTGCCTTAATATTCTGGTATATTATTATTAACCTTCATCAAGTTTTTTCAGCACTGAGTCAAACTGTATGAAAGCTACATGGATACTAAAGCTAGTTAGCTTGCTAGCATAAGCATTAGCAGATTAGCCTACGTCCAAACTAAACAAGGAGCTGCAGAAGAATTGAAGATAAAAACAACTTTAAACATTTACGACAGTTTCTGCTTAAATTCATTAAAATGGCAATAAAATAATATATAACAACTAATAAAAAGGAGAACCAGCAGCCAGATGTAAGCAACATAGATAAAACCTCACAGGCATGAAACGACTGCAGCAATAAATCTGTTTGGATCTGAACTGTATTAAAATTAATGAACTGAATTAGTGTTAACTTGGACCAAACTGGTTCTAAATTAAAGCGTCTAAGTTGGACCAAAGGAGTTTGCACTTTTTTGATTTTCTCATAAACCGAATGAAATTATGTAACTTTTTTAAAAATTATTTTAAAAAGAAAGATTTTAGAAAAATGTAAAATGAACTGATAAGCTGTACCTGTATGAAAGAGGTGTGTGTGTGTGTGTGTGTGTGTGTGTGTGTGTGTGTGTGTGCGTGTGTGTGCGTGTGTGTGTGTGTGCGTGCGTGTGTGGACTGCTGCCATGTCGCGGTGCTGAGCAGATGGACGGCTGCAGCAGGTTTTCCTGCTCACATCGGGGTGACACTCAGAGCTGTTGA
Organism: Micropoecilia bifurca; assembly: GCA_903067075.1. NCBI lineage: Eukaryota > Metazoa > Chordata > Actinopteri > Cyprinodontiformes > Poeciliidae > Micropoecilia > Micropoecilia bifurca. The sequence goes on along the minus strand of CAEGAF010192944.1, from coordinate 9,182 downwards.
GCTGCTGTAAGGGAATCCCAAACCGCCAACACATTGCAGGTGTTTGGATGCCAAGGTGTGCTGGTTTGTCACCCAGGAGACAAAAAGCAACAAAACCCAACATGATATTTTTCTGCTGCACTTGGCAGTTCCAGTTCTTGGCTTCCTGTTTTTTTAAGCTCTTATGAAAACCATAAATGGTTGAGAAAGTGTGAAATAAAAGCAAGAAGGTGAATAAAAACAACTGGAGGGAATAAAACCTGAAAGGTTAGAATAATATAAATCCTTGAAGTTGGTGCTGATCGGTAGCGCTGTGTGCTTTTTTCTTTTTACCTGCTCTATTTTGATTACGTTCAGAGGAAAATGTTACGTTTTCAGGAGGTGAAGGACTGAGGCGAAAATCAAGAATCAGGAACAACAGACTAAAACGAGGAAGACGAGGATACAGAAAACAAAGTGATGAATGCTTCAAATATTCTGAAAACAAAGAATAGACTAAGAAATAAATACAATAAAACAGCCAAGATGCTATACAGAAGAAATGAACAAAACAACAACAAATGATCACAACAAAAAGGATTTTAAGAACTTAACTGAGGCATAAAATGTTCCTAAATTAATCTAATTCAATTTAAGATATTTTATGTCAGGAAAATTAAATGTCATCATAACTCATATTATTCACGTCTGATGCTGTAGACGGGAAGGATCTCCTCCAGTAGCAGTCAGTCTTCCAACAACTCTAAAGAAGCCTCTGACTGAAAACTACAGCAATAGTCTTCTGACTGAAGACTAGTAACTAGTAACAACTAACAGCTACAACTGAAAGTCTGATATTCCACAGCAACACGTCCTGGATGACGTCACCAGCTGTTAAGAGCTCTGCTAATCCGCTAATTCATCTGAGAAATCTGATCATTTTGATCCTGATGCTAACAGTCATAAACTGGAGCAGCAGCAGCACAAACCCTGGTTCTTCTCCCAAATGTCTCCTCTTCATCTGTTTCCTCCTCGTCTTCATTTCTGCTATTTCAAACTGAATTTGCTGAATGATACTTATGGCACATATGTGACCGAGCTAACGCTGCTAACACCTAGCATACGTTGCATCACACAGACTAACATCTGTGGCTTTTGCATGGCTCAAACCAAACCTGATCTGAGTCTGATAAACCTACGAGCAAACTGAAGCGGCGCCTCCTGCAGGCCAGAAATGAATGAGAACATAAAACAGGTGAAATGTTTGTGCTGCAGCAGGATTAGCTCTGATGCTGCATCAGTTTGTGGTATTACAGCCACCTGCAGACCCAGTGTGGCTGTCATAGAAGCTCTGCTCTCCCTCTGCCTGCTGGCTGTGTTTATGTGTGTGTTTGCGTGTATGTGTGTGTGTGTGCGTGTGTTTGTGTGTGTGCAGGTATGTGGCTGCGTGTGAGAGCCGCTCTGTTATTTGTAATCAGCTGCTGCTGCAGGCGCAGGAACTCCGCTGTAAGAAGCCAGCAGTGCTGGTGGTTTATGATAAATAGCCTTTTCTTGCCTCAAAGCCCATAATACAAACATCTACACACACACACATGCACACACACACGGCCTCCTCTCTGAACTCACACTCGTGACATTTGCTGGGGCCAGATTCATTTGTTGTACCCAGAGCCGCCGCCTGTTTTCCCATCAACCTCAGCCGCTCCTTCCTCCAGCGGCTGTTTGCCGCCGACATCCTTGAAATTCAAGACGAGGTTCCAGGAAGCGAGGCTTTATTAACTTTACCTCACATAAGCTTGTTCTGGTGATGGCATGTAGCTTTTGATACAGCCCAGGAGATGTGATGTTACAGACCTGCTGAGGGAAACGTTTTCACCGACTCCCCCCCTCCACTCTGGCAGCAGCGCTAGCAGTAGAAAGGACTTGTGGTCTGTAACCAAAGACTAAAGAGAAATCCTCCATCCGCTAAGAGTGCCGCTCCATTTCTATTTCCATTTGGTGAAGAAGGAGGTTTTTGTGTGGTTTCCTTCAGTGGTTCTTGGTGCAGCAACCCCCAAGGGGGGGAGGGGAACAGGTTGGTTTGACTCTGAGCAGAAGGAAGCAGGTTTGCCGAGGCGGCTGAATGAAGCCAGACCTCAGAAAAATACAAGAACCTCAGTTAGTGTGGAGAGGAGGGAGAGAGGTTTCTCTCTGCTGCTTTACAGCTAGCGGCAGGCTACGCTATGCTATAGTAATCTTTGCTATGGTTTGGTTTGATCTGGTAGACTATGCTATGGTCTTTCCCAACATGGCCACTGATATCCTCCATAAGAAAGTTAAGCCAGCTGGTTTTGACGTTGTTTTGACCAGCTTTTGTCTCTGGTCACTCAGCCAAGGAAATTTGTCCATCTTCTGCCATTTTGTCCCAAACTCTTGAGTGAGTGTAACATCCAGTCCTCTGGAGGTTACAGTTATCTCTGCTGCTCCTCCACATGTTTCTGTCACTTTTTGTCCTTGCATTCAACTTTTTCTTAGAACATCTTGATCTTGGTCAGATGTAATATTAATGTTTTTTGAGTGAATCTGAATTCTGACCCGTTTTACCGGCTTTACGCCAAAATCATCCAATCTAACAGAAATAAAGTGAATTCACAAAGTCGTAATGTGGTGGGGCTGCTCTCTTTAAGCTCATCGCATTAATAACATCAAATATCTCCGTGAGTTTTTGAAATAAGCCAGAAGACTGATGACCTCATGGTTTCTGCAGTAGCCTCTGTAGCGGTGCTGGTTTTCGGTGTGACCCAGCCTCTGTGGGTCAGCCTCCCTAACGCCCTGCCCAAGGCCAGACTGTTAAATCTGTTGTCTCGGATGTGATGGCTGAAGTGTGGCGTCCCTGCGGTGAGCGTCGCTGCAGCTCCTCCTCCGTCCGTCGTTCTGAACTCCAGCCTTTCATGCGCCATGCTCTCGGTTGCTCTGTGACAGGCGAAGGTGGGCTGAGGGAGAATGAAAGGCATCATTATTGTGCTGTGTGACTCACGCTATGATTCACTGTGGAGCTGCTCAACAACAACACCATGTGACTTCAGAAGGTTAACCTGTTTGTATGCAGCCCACCTTTCTGTCCCAACAGAGCAGCGCCGAAAGGTTACATCTGCTTCATCTCGCCTTTGTTAGCCTACTGCGTCCTGCGCTACCGACATTAATGCGCTTTTATCAGGGTTTGTTGGTCAGACAGGAGCTTCTATCAGTTGTTTGTGACGTTACAGTTCGTCATGAAAACATGTTCATTCCCTTCACAGATTTATTGTGTTTTTCTCACTCTTAGGGTGTTTTCTGGTAAACTACAGAACCAGAACTTCACCATCTGCTCCATCTGCAGCTGCTGTGGTTCTTTTTCTTTCTGCTCAGAGTCAAACCAACCTGTTCCCCTCCTCACCTGTGGGGGCGCTGCACTAAAAATCACTGAAGGAAACGACACAAAAACTTCCTTCTTCACAAAATGGAAACAGAAATGGAGCGGCGATTTTAGCGGTTGGAGGATTTCTCTTTAGTCTTTGGTTAACCACAAGTCATTTCTGCTGCTAGCACTAGGCTAACACGATTGTTTTGGATGCATTCACCCAGAATGCCGTAGTCCACTTCCTGCTTTTGGAGCAATCTCTGCTCCACTTGGCGTTTATATATGCATTCAAACCGAACTAGAGTTCACTTCAACTGAACCCAGACGGAGGTTTGCAGGACCAGAGGACCAGAGGTCAGAGGTTGATTAGCGTTTGCACTTCACCAACCGAACCAGACTTTCTAGACAAACGGACTTGAATGGGATTAAATTGGACTGAACTGGACTGATGCGAATGCAGACAAATATTCTTCAGAACATTAATAAAAACAAGTCTTTAATTTCTCTGTGGAGGAATTTAGACCCTTTCCTGAATTGGTTTAAGCTCAACTCACAGCCTTTCATTTAAGTCTGGACTTTGACTAAGCCATTCCATAACTCTCTCTCTCTTTTTTGCTGATCAGGTGAAATGCTGCTGTGTTAATCCCATTGTGCTTCATCTTAAAATAAAAAAAAAAGTGTTTTTTTTTCTGTCAAGCAGGTGTTGAATTTAGAAGAGAGATTTAGAGATAGTACATACAATAAATGCAAATGTTATTATTACTGGTGAAATGGGGTATACCTCAAACTGCTGATGGGAAGCAGGTGAAAGCAACCAGCAGTTAAATGAGCAATGGAGCAGCTGAAGGAATGACAGAATCAAGAAAATCATGACAAAAAGCAAAACAATTATCAAAATGTAGATTCAGTCTTTGGTTTAGTCAGACTGGATGTTTTCTACCGTAAAAAAACATCTCAGTTGTATAGCAGCAAAGCATATCCCAGTAAAACTCAGCGGACTGTTGGTAACTCCCATAGTTTATACGCTCTGTGTTCATTTCTGCAAACTTACAAGTCATAAAAAAAGTCATAAAAAACTCAGGCAGTGGTGTAAATCACATCTGAATCTTTCCTAAAACTGCTTTCATGGAAGCAAACTGCATTAAACTCATATTATCAGGTGGAATATTGGACCATCACGAGGTTATTCATGACATTATTGCATTTCTGTCTGCAATCTAATCCGCAGACATTCCCTTCCTGCAGCCGCATTCAGATGTTGGTTTATAGCTGAGTGTGAGGCTAGAGTGAAGCTGCTTTCTGAGGAGCGGCTAAGTGACAACATGCTGACATCACATTAGCAAATTATCAGAGGTAATTTCAGTACAGCTGGCTAATTTAGAAAACAGGAGACAATTTGAGGAAGAACAAATCAACTGAACAGGAAATAAATGGCAGGCATCAAGCAGGTAGCAGCAATTAAACTCAATCATATAAATACAAGACAGAAACGTCATGAACTACTTTACAAAAACACACAGAGGTCCTAATTAAATCAAACATTGAGCTTATTGTAGAGTTTCCCCAATGGATGTCACAGACTTTCTTCTCCTTTGTCTTTCTTGGTACACTTATTAAAAATAGTCCGCAAGCTATCAGCATGGCGTCTTCGTCAGCTTTTCTGCACCGGCCCTTTAAGAAACACTGACTACTTCACACTTTATTTCTGCCAACATTTTTCAACTAGCTGATGACCTTCAGAAAAACACACCATCTTTATGACAAGACAAACATGATCTCTAACTAGCGGAGACAACTTTTTAACGCCGCCATCTGGTGGCCAAACCTTATATTTACACAATTCAATGTAATGCAGATATTTCAGTAGAAAAATATAATATAAATGGTAGTGGTGAAACTCAATAGAAGTTTTAATCAAAATTACATGCTACACAGCCCCAATTTCCATTCAATAACCATTTTTGCAGCTAAATTATTGAATAAATACAGATCTGAGCTGAATAACAAAGACATTTACAGCTTTAAATATGTTCTTCAGATTCTTTAACCATCAGATTAAAGAGTCTGATTAAAGTTTCAGGAACTTTTGATCATTCATGGAGCTTTTTTATAAATATGGACTTTGGAAGCTAATATTAGCATTAACTGCTATATGTCACCTTTGAAATGCTATTTTAGGCTAGCATAACTTCACTGACAGACTAACTGCTTTTAGCACAATTTGAACACAATAGTTTGACCAAGAGTCCAATCAGATCGGCTAAAAGCAGAAATGAAAACCCAGTGGGACCAGAGGAGACAATCCGTCATTCAACGCTGTTAGTGATGTTGCTGTATCAGATTTATGAAAATACTGGAAACACACAAAATGTGTTAAAATCGAATTGATTTATTCTTGAAAGTTAACATTGCTAAAGTCCCAGCTTTAGTCAATAACAAATAAAGAAACCAATAAGACAAATCGATCCAATTACACTGCCTCTTTCACTGACAGGTTTTAATTCCCACTTTGATATTTCAGAGAGATTATTACTGAATATGGAAAACCTCTGCTCAAATCAGCAGCTACATTAAAACATGCGTGAAGCAGAAATAATGTGTTTGTTTGTTAATAATTCTCCTGTTGCTCCTCATGAACCTTTCATCTTGCTCAGATTGTTCAGATCAGTAACCACAAAGCATCACTGCTCCATTCATCTCTCTGCTAACCGTCTGCAGCAGAGGTAGCATTACTCTGGACATGGGAGCTGAAATGTTTCCTGGAGCATCAGACGCTGCTGCTGCGGTCCGCAGCATGACAGGCCGCCTGCATTAAATGATGAATCGTTACTCATTATGGTTTCCAGTTTGAGCCGCTGGTCCCATTAAACTCCGCCGAGCAGCATCGACTCCTGAATGCTCACAAACACATGAGAATTCATTTAATTATTCAACTGTAGCTCTAACTGTTGATTGGTTTGACTAACAGCCTGACACAGTGAAGCGGCGCTGTCTGCATGCAGGAGGTTCCCCTGCAGCTGTAGCCATGTTTCCAGGAGCTCATCAGGACTCTGACGCTCCTGCAGGAGTGGAGCTCCATACGAATAATGCTAATTAGTGTTTATTTAAATGACCTCCTGCAGCCAGAGTGTGCATGGTGGCAGATAAACTAGCAGCCTGACTCACATCGATGCCACAAACTAACAGCTGCTCTCGTTTTGGGCACAATAGTTTTTGCGTCTGCAGCAGAGACCGGCCGGTAATTAAACCGTAAAGAGTCAACAGAGAGTCCTCTGAAGCCTCAGGCACCACCTCTGCCGGATCCTCCGATTCCAGACCCGTTTGCAGACACCGTTTCTTAGAACCACTTCAGAGGGGGTAGAACCTGGACCTGGCAGCAGACTGAACTCCTCTATTGAAGTCATAGTAACTGGTAGCGCAGTGCGATGCAGATCCATGGCTCCATGGTCAAACCTTGAGCTTCAAACTGTTCATCACCTGTGATGGAGGAGGCAGCCAAACCAGACTTTAACCAGCCAGAGAGACTCTTTTCCATGGAGAAGACGCTTTAGTCAGGATCAGGCCAAAGGTCTTAACCAACATGGCGTCCTGTTCTCATCTTCTTCAGAAACCATATATCATCTGCATCACCTTTTCTGGGCTTCTGAGTCATAAACCCGGTTTCTGCAGGGTATCCAGACATAACACCGTAACTCTGACCACTTATTCCAGGCTGTGTATGGATATTTGTCTACATGTCTGAAAAGTTTCTGCCTTACGATAATCTGCACCCATCTGCAGCCACAGTACATATTTACAGTTTTGGACTTAATGTATTAATCTGTGATTTGATCATTAATCGATGTAATGATGACAAAAAAAACCTTCATACAGGCAAACATTTAGATATCAGTCAGTCACTGGTTTATTCTGCTGCAGGTATTTATCCACGTTTTACATTTTCCAGACAATATTTGGGTTTTTTAAAACAAATAAACTTTACTTTGTGCTCTAAAAGCTCTGGGTAAAAAGTGTAAAAAAATGAACTAAATGACAAACACCAGCAGTTTGTTAGACGTGACCCTTCTCTGCACACAGACAGGGTGTGTGGGCCGTCTTCTTTATGCCAGCTGATTAACCCTTAAATCAGTCGATTTGAATGAATCAGCTCCATTAACAGCATAATACGCAGTAATTACAGTCATTTAGTGTTAAATCATGGGGGGGATAAGCCGAGGCTTATAGATGAAATTATTAATTACTTCTGTGGAAATAAAGCGACATGATGAACAATCCTCATGTCACTGGCAGCCGGTTTCTGCTCTGTCAGGTCCGGTTCTGGTCCGGTCAGGTTCAGATGAAGATCCTCCTCCTCTGGTCTAAAAACAACCACTAAATGAACAAAATCAATGAGAAACACGGAACTGGCTCATTATGCCTTTAATAATGCACAAAGGAGGAATTAAAAATTAACCAACGTTTTATGAGCCGCCTATTTACTGAAGGATGAGAAGCAACAGCATTAATGTTTAAGAAAAGGAGAATCAACAGGGGAATTATTATTAAAGCGTTTATCTCCCCCTGGTCATAATAATAAGCCTCAAAGCGACACATGCTGACCGTCTATGGAAGAAGCTCAGAGAGTCGTGAATATGGTTTCATGTTGCTGCAGCTGCTGATGGACGTGCTGGACCAGGACCTGGACCTGGAGCAGGACCAGGACCTGGAGCAGAACCTGGACCTGGAGCAGGACCTGGAGCAGGACCAGGACCAGGACCTGGAGCAGGAGCTGGACCTGGACCTGGACCTGGAGCAGGACCAGGACCTGGACCTGGAGCAGGAGCTGGAGCAGGACCTGGGCCAGGATCTGGACCCGGACCAGGACCTGGACCTTAATCTGGACCCGGATCTGGATCTGGACCTGAATCTGGACCCGGACACGGATCTGGACCTGTATCGTCCTGCATGGCTGTGTGATCAGTGAGTCCAGTGAATACTGACGATCATCTGAGACGTTTGGGTTCCCAGTCTGGAAACTATCCTGGTTCTGTTGGCCTTTCAGGTTCTGCAGAATCATTTTCTTCACTGTGATTCACTGATTCTACCTGAGGCAGAGTCAGAACGAAACCTTCCCGAAGGTCCGGATCTGATTCTGGATGATTCCCATTAATTTAATTTGCTTCCAGTTTAACGCTGAAATATTAATCATTATTATTTCAGCTGTTCCCTGCAATGACTGAATTAGAACTGAAACTTGAACAACTGAACTGCTTTCCATGTTTCATTGAATGAAAATTGTTTATGTAACTTAATACACAGGAATTAGCTAAATTGTAAATTGTACTTTCCTCTCCATCAGCATTCACACGGTGCTTCAGAGTGAAAATAAAAACATAAAAACTAAAGTTTAAGTGCTTCAATAAATAAACAAATTCAGGTAAAACTATTGAGAAACCAAAACTTAAACTGGATCAAATCCATCTGTTAGAACAGTGACAGTAAAAATAATGTTTATTGAATCTGAACTGGAGCTGTGAAAACATGATGGACATAAGAATCTCACATTGAACTCTGTGTGTCGTGTGTGTAGTTTTGTTCTTTATTCAGTGTTTATCACATTGGGAAGACAAGATAGAACGAGTGACACTTTATAATAATATTTTAATTTAAAGTGAAAGAAGCAGTGCAGTAAAACTAAAATCTAAAATAAATATTTCTAAAAATTACTCGTTAATTAACCATATCTCTGAATATGGCCCCTCCAGACGGATGGGTGGATGGATGGATGGATCCATCCATCCATCCATCCATCCATCCATCCATCCATCCATCCATCCATCCATCCATCCATCCATCCATCCATCCA